>VNJY01002034.1:0-229959 GCA_008042715.1 Drosophila bocki | reverse complement strand
AATGTAAACTTTCGCGGGAAAGAATGCACACACACAGAAATTTATGTACATCCTAGCTTATACATACATTAGTGACAACTTAATTTTTGTTATGACAGACCAGCCTGTAACCGAACGAGTTTTTTTTAAATCATTAAAAACTGATTTTTGTTAAATAAAACCACTTATTGGTCTATACCATATCCTTCAAAATGTTGTTATTATTTTTCTATACCAAGGATCGTAAATAAGAGTTGCTTGAGAGCGGGTATAATATTTGCATTTTAAGTTCGACGATTTTTATTCACAATTTAAATTCAAAACAGTCTATTATGTCTCAAATGGCCCTTATTTGATGTTAATGATTGATGAAATCAAATATAACGATTTTTAGGCTCAAAATCTACCCAAATTTTCAGAAACAGGAAATCTTTATCCAAGTTTTGCTAAAAATTAAAAAATATCAAAAAAAATCAATATATCGATATTTTTTTATGATATTTTCAAATATCATCGAGTGATATTTTTTTAACAGCAAATATCATCAATACGATATTTTTTTAAAAAACAACAACCCTAGTTTTTAATTAAGAAAAAAAGTTAAGGAAAGCAAAAATAAAGAGAACTCTAGATATACTTTTAGTTCCCTTACTTAACGCCTGAAATAATATTAAAGGAAACTGTTTTCTATACAAATTCAATTTAATAAAATGTCTACACTTTTCGTTTTGTTTACCTTTACAATTTAAACCTTTATAGAGAAATAGTTACTTGGGAATAAAATAAATAGAAACACCCTAAGCTTTTCCATTGATTTTCTCACTCGCTTTCAACGATCCTTGACTCTTAAAGCTTACATTTTATTGCAAAATCTTTTACTCTTTTACTCGGCAAAATATAAAATAAACAGTTGCTGGGGAGAGGGACCAAAACAAATCGAAGCTGTTGGCGGCTTTTACACTTTGACACCTTTGTTTGCCGGCTTAAAATAGGGACCAGCTCTGGGCGGGCATGTGTGTATGAGCTGGTTGGGTTTGTGTGCATTTCCGGTGCTGCCTCGTCCTCCATTTTGTGCAGCTTAAAATGCAAAAATAAATACCAGGACTCACACACATGCACACACTCTTCACCCAGGTCGCTTTTGAGCTCAAGTTTATATTACGCTTGGCCTGTTAACCGCAGCTGCAGGTGGAGCTACAGCGCTGGAGCTGTGCTGGAATGGCGCCCAGCTAAGCACTGCTGATTGAATTCTTTTGTGCTGTGATTTCGCAACACTTTGCCGGCTCTTGGCCCACTTTGCCCAGACCTCTCGCCCGTCAGGATGCATCCATCCGTGGACCCTTTGGCCGCCAACATTTAAAGTAGCAACACACGACGCGGTAAGGTGCGAAGTGTGCGCATAAAATTTGCACCTGTATGTGTAACGTTTTTCACTTTCACTCTGCCCAAAAAAAAAAAAAAAAGGGAAACACAGAGAAAACAGAGAAAGGCTACAAAACCCCCTGGAGAAAAGAAAGGAGAAATGTACACAGCAGCAAATGCAAAACACCAGCTGCTAAATTGTCGTGCAGCGCATAAAACTGGCTCCTTTCTCCTTTCCTCCAAAATCGGGGGGTACGGGAAGGGGGCCCAAGTGTTTGGCCAAGACATAAAACATTTTTGCAGTGAGTGAAATTAAATGCCAGCATGACACTGAAATGCAGCCCCTATTGCAGGGTGCAGGGTGTGTGTGTGTGTGTGCCAAGAAGAAGCCATTAAAATGCGCCAACTTGGCGTTCTGGCATTCTGCGGAAGTGTGGCCCATATATAGGGCCAAGAGAGAGTGAGAGATATATGACCGTGTTCCGGTGGCCACCAGCACCACAATTGCAGCATCATTCGCATCAGTTTTTGGGGCGAAGAAATCTTGGCCAAATGCGAATGGTTCTGCTAACCGGAACACGTTCATAAACCGATTCTACACTAGCACAAAAACAGGGTCATTTTAGGTGGAGAAAGTTGAGTTGGGTATTATTTCTAAATTCTTAGTGGGAGTATAACTTATAATTTACTTAACAATAAAAATATGTTTAGTAATATCTAAAAAATATTAAAAAAATATCTTATTTTCTCCTAGTGTTCCTTATCTCTTCCAATGTGCCGAGTGTAATTAAAAATGCAAGTCTGCTTTCCCCCCTTTTTCCTGGAACTTTTCCGCACTGCCTGCACTTGCTGGGCGTCGTTTAACTTTGCACTTAAGCAGGAGGAGCACACTCCGGTCCAAACACAAGCCGGGCCCGGCAAGAAAGCGAGCAAACGTAAATATCATTTGCATTCTTAAGTGGAGCGCCGTGGGCTGCCAGCTTGCCAGCTTGCAGGCTGGACAAGCTGGGAAGCTGAACCTGGCTGGGGAGGTTAAGCCAGGGCTATAAACTGGCCCCGGGGCAGCGGCGAGTTGTGGCAACCGCAGGCGGGTAGCAAATCAACGCCGGCACCCCACCAACGGTCTCGGTCTCCTTTTAGGGCCATAAAATCGGCTAAAAGCAGCCACAAAACACCAAAGTGCCAGTGGATCAGCGCAACAACCGCGAGAGCTGTGTGAGCCGCGGGCACGGAATTTATTTCAATAAAATGTGCATTAGCGGAGGGCACATTGCAACAAATAACTTGAGGCTTTTAGAGGAGTATGCAACAGAAAAACAATGCCAAGTCACACACATATTAATACGGGCTAGGGGGTAAGCGTAGACTCGTCTGAGCAGATTTGCTAATACCCCAAAGTATGAGGCATTTTACCCATGAGTAACTCTATTTGAAATCCATTACTGCCAACGAGTCTGGTGCACAATAAAAACTGCAAAAGTTTCAAATTTATGTCAAAAAAAAAACCCCCAAGAATAAAAAGAAACAAGAAAAAACTCTAAAGAAGCAGCAAGCTGGAGAAAAGGCAGTGAAGCCATGAAAAGAGAACTCAACACTAGGAAAAAGCCAAAAAGTAGAACACCGCAGAGAAAGAAGAAAATGGAGACGGGGGGTGGCGGAAAATCGTTCAGAGGAGCATAGAAAAAAACAAAACTTGAACAATAGAAAATGTGTCGCAGCAACCAAAGTGGAGGAGTACTCTCTGGCATTGCGGTTTTACGGCTCTTCTGTTGCCATAATGAATCCACAAATCAATCCGGGAATGTTTTGTCAGATTTTTATTATCAAGTTGGTCACACTTGAAGACCCAGACCAGCAGCTGGTCACACTTAAGTGTCATTACTGCGTGGCATATTTTTAGTCTGTTCAAAAAGAGACGAGAAAAATCTAGACAAGGATATAAGAGAGCTTAAAAAGAAGGAACTGATAGGAGTTTATATATGCCAGGTACAAAAAAGGTAAGCCAAAGAATAGAATACAGAAAAACAAGGATTTTTTTGTTGGTCTGAAAGAAGTCACTTTTAATAGAGAGCAATGTGTTGTTGTCATAAGACAACACATTGTGGCACTTCAGATGCTTTTAACTATTAATAAAGAGCATGAAGGAACTTATCCATTTTAAAACAAAATCCCTGAACAAACACCTCAAAAAATTAATTATTTAAAGTTGTGTTATATTTTTCATTTTCAAACCCTTCCAGAGCTTATCCCCTTACTCCATCTACCTTAACTTCCTGACAACTCAGAAGACCTTCCTCAATCTGTCCATTACCTAGAAGGATGAATCGTTTGTCCACTCATCGATAATACACTACATGTCACTCATATTTTTCGGGGGCCAAAAAGACTGCAGTTCCTCCAGAGCTTAATGGCTATTCCATGTTAGCCAGGATCTGCTTCTGGACTTGATACGATGGCCCATGTCAGGGGCAGGTGGAGCTTCCTCTGCTTTGATTTGATTTGTGAAAGAACACAGGAATTGTGAATTTTATTTGTTGTCCCTCAGACATAAATCTTGCTCAGTTTACAGCTCGCGCTCTAAATAGCCCACCGTTGACATTTTATTTAGCGAAATACGCATATATATATTCTGTAATATCTGAGCTTTATTTCTTGTATTTTTCTGTTTTCGGCTTGTCACCCGCCCTGACAGGCATGCGATTTGAGGGGACAGCGATTTTAGCATTTGCCGCTGCTCCTGCTAAAAAAAGCTTATAAAAATTACTGAGTGGGAAACTTGCGACTGGCTGGAAATTAGATTTTGAATATTTAACACGGCACTCGGAGAGACACGCATACAATTTATACACAAATTTATATACAAATTCTTTTTAAATGCTGGCACTTTTCAAATTCCAATCCCAATGCCTGTCATGTTGACTTGACAATTTGCCCAGTCAGATGCACGACATGGAAATGGGAAATGTGTTTGAATGCATAAGCCAGCTTGGCTCTTGGCTCAAGAAACAAATAATACATTTTTCCGGCTAGATATGATGGCTCAAAGGTGTGAAAATCGGAAGTGGAAGTGGCAGTGGCAGGCAAGAAGCTGGCTTGTAAAATAAATAAAATCAAATTTAGCTACCGAACAGAGAGTCGGGTTCCTGGGCCATTTTCCTTCGACACACTCTCTGAGCTGTAATCAAATTTAATGGCCCACCTCAAAAGCCAATTCAATTTACACTGAATCAAAGCGAGCTTGGCTCGGTCTCTCTCTCTTGGCTCGGCTTACGGTGCGTATGAGCAATGTGATTAGCAGGCACTTTGATGACTTCATAGACAATTTGGCCTTTGTCTCAGAGTCCTTTCCCCTTTCCCCTTCTTCTTTAGAAGCCACTAAATTTTTCGTTAATGTGCCATTTAACGAAGGACCAAAGTCAAAGTCAAGTTGGGTAATTTCCCCTAATGGCTTTTCATTCCATCGATAGTCGGGTGACACTTTCAATTGTTATCGTGATGCTGCTGCTCAGAAGCCGTAAAAAAAGACAACTACACGGTTTGGGTTGCTTCGAGGGGGCGTGGCCAATTACCGCCTCCTGGATGGGCATGAAGTGCTAAACAGGAAATGATTTTCTGGCCACTCTCTCAAACTCAACCCTCAACCCAGCCCGGGTAATGAAATCATGAATTAGATTTTGAGCTTGAAAATTGTTATTGTTTTCGGCCAACTGACTGGCTAAATGACTTTCGTGCAGCTAGTAGGGGAGTCTACACTGGGAGAAAAAATAAAGAAAATTCAGAATTAAAATGAAATTAAACGGAGCTCCAAGAAATATACAGATTTTATTGATTTTTCTTGTGAATTTAATTTATTTTAAATATTTACATTTAGGTAATATATCCCCACATTTTATTTAATTTCTCTTGCTTTTTTCCCCCTGTGTACTTGTCTGTGTGTTGAGTATGATCCTGGATCCTGGGAATGGCTTGCTTTGAATGCTGGCTGCCTCGTAGCATATTCCCCAAATGTCTATAAATCCTTTTTAAATGTTTTTAAGCTTTTGTTGGACATTTTCAGTAGTAGCAGTGGCTGACTGCAGTCTGCAGTGGCAGCAGTAAAGCTGGGAAAAGCAGGAAAGCTGGGAAATCAGGGAGGGTGTAACATCGAGGGGGAGGATACCAGCACACACACACACACATACTTTGGCACACAAAACCAAAAGGGAACAATATTAACGTGTCAACGAGAATTTATGTTTACCGCAACTGGACAACTTTCAAAAGCAGCTCCAAGCATCCTGCTCCTTGCCGTCTGTGAGTGTGTGTGCTTGTATTTGTGTGTGTGTTGGTGCGGAAGTGGCAGCAAATGCTTTAGTGTCTCGCCAGTTGGTATTTCTTTCTGGCCTTTTTTTCGTTTTGGGCCATTGTTACCAAACACACACAGCTTTGGCACACATACGACCAAGTCTCGTATGCAAATGATCCATAAATATCAACACTTTTGCCGGCCAGCAATTGAGAATGCTCAGCCGAAAGTGGCCAGCAATTTATCGCCTTCTCTTTCGGTAGCCAGTGGTGCCCTCTCTGTTCCGCGATGACTATTAGAGGGTATAGTTTTGGTGGCACTGCGAAAAATAATGTCTTAGAGGGTTTACTTTAGGTTTGAAAATAAAAATAAATGCAGGGAAGAGGGGAAAATACATGGAACATTACATGAAAATGTCAAGCTTATATTAAATATTTTCTAAAAAATAAATTAAGAAACATTCTTTGTATATATTTCTCTTTTTCTAGGCAAACCTTCCCCACCAACTACAATATTAGAAGCAAGCTTAAAATGTTATTTACTTGAAGAAAAGATATACTAGTTTCCTTTCTAAGAAATTTAGCTTATATTAAATTCGAACTCAGTTTCCTTGAATTTATTTAGCATTTTTTCCCAAGTGAAGTATCCTTCCCCCCTCCTTCTATGGGTGTGTGTGTGCTTATGGTAATTGTGCTGAAAACTTGAAGCATTTTGCGGTCTGCGCAGGTCCCTGGCCAAGGACTTGAAATGTTGGCGGAGCCCGTACATAAATAAATTACATTTGTTGCTCATTAAGCATTGAGTGGCCGGCAGGATGGCAGGACATGGAGGAGGATGGGGTAAGTGAGGGATACACTCGGTTTGCTGGCTTGCAAGTGGAATAAGGATATATCACATGTGTGTGTGTAGGCCAGACACTCGACATTGGGTCAGTTTAAAGCGTTAATTCGCTTTCGAGAGGGTGTGTATAATGAAGGGCTCAATAATTGAGTGAGTAGCGAATTGATTATTTAAGCCTCAATTACCGGAATCGCAGCATGTCCCATGCTGTCGCCTGACAGGGACACCGCAGAGGCACTGAAGCGTTGCGCTTAATTAATAATTATTTATTGGAATTTTACAACCCTCCGTTCCGTGGGTTATTCACTTGCACCCCCCGGAGCGATGCGACAAAACTACTGTCCCGAAAAAAATAAGAGAAGGAGGAGATTCCAGTCGAGTCCAAAGTAAACACAAAAGGGAACATTATGAGCAACGGCGACTGTTGACCAAGGCAGTTCAAGCAGCGTATAAAATTCATAAAATATCCGCACTTGAAGCTGGCCAAAAACTGGAAGACCAGACCAGCCGTTCTCTATATTTCTCCCCATTTCTTCCTATTTCCCTTATTTATGTTTTCAGTGCAAACAATTTTCTTGGCTCCGAATCTCTCTTATTTTTTTTTTTTTCTATTTTCACATTTTCCCGTATTTTCCGCAAAACGTTCTTGTGCTTTTGTCAGCTGTACACATGTGGTGCGCCCTCCTGCCAGTCATCGGGGGGCGTGGCTGGTTCATTATGGCTTTGGTATTTCAAAGACACTAGCTAGGATTTTTGTACAAAACAGCTGCCTTCTACGATAAACCCTCTAACGGAAATTTCATTTGGAAATCTAAGGGTTTTATAGAAATATTTATTAATTAATTTCCAAAGTAATTCTTCTAGAAAAACTTTTTATTTTAAAGCAATATTCCCTCTTATATTCAATTGTAAAAGCCATCACATTGAAAACTAATTTAGTGCCAAGAGTATTTACCTCGTTACGGATGCGTATTGATGTTTGTGGTTTCCATATGAAGTGGTGCCAAAACTTGGTCGAAATTTGTTGACATTCAGGCGGTGTAAAGCTGAAATTCCGAGCGCGGGGGAGTCCCCGGTCAGCAATCAAAATAGAAACAATCATCGATGGGCACAGGGGAAATAATTGGTATCAATTTTACATCATTTGGTCACACACACACACATACCGGCGGTGTCCATAATGTTCTCGGTTTAATCAGACCGAAACAAGGACAGCGGGGGGTATTGGCAGCGGAATCGGAATCGGTATATCGGTATCGAGAAATGCCGTCATTGTTGTCAAATGCAAATCACCCGGAACAGGCCACTAAACAGCACACAGGAGAGCATCCGAGGAGCAGGAGCAGGAGCAGTATAGCGGCATTGTCTCCATATCAGTTCAATCATCTCCATCATGCCCCCAAAACTGCCATATTTTCCCCGATTTCCACTCCCATCGATTGTTGTTATTATTGCCATTTGATTTATGCCCACTGCGTGTGCATTTAAGTGCAAATTGTAGCCATGTTGGGGATGCCACTTCTGGATTCCCCTGTCCCCAGCCCATTCTTGCATTTGTATATTGCATTTTGTAAACATTTAATATTCCAATTATGTCGCCCAATTGAATTGCGGCTATTGCAATGGCATTGTGTTCTGCGACAAGTTTTGATTTTGATTTCGATTTTCTGTTGATGTTTTCCTGAGTGATATTGTACTTAAAAGGTCCTGGCTAATAATATATATTTCCTCTGGGGAATTGTTTAAATAATTACAGAGATAGGGGTAATTTTATGGATTAGGAAGTTACAAGTTTAAGAGTAATTTCTAAAGATTTTCAAATGCTATGGAATATTTATTAAAAATATAAAAAATTTAAATTAATTAATTTGAAAAATATATAAATGATATAGAAATCTTGATTATTTTTCTCTAAGTATTTGCTTTACTATTTTTATTCTTAATATCTTCTAGTTAATATTTTTGCAGGCAACAGTTCACTTAACTTTTTCATCCCTTAACAATTTTTTTATGTTAGCCACACATTCCCCTAACAGATTTCTGTGAAGTTTAGCAGAGCTGTTAAGCTTTGCCATAAAATTTCAACCCCCTCCCTCAGCTAACAGCTCTGTTTCTTACCCCTGTATCAGCATACATTCCACAAACTCATAGCAGAACAACCCAGAAATTTTCACCCTCCCAGGCTGTTAATGGAAAAACAACCCCTGCTAACAGCTAACTGTTAAGCTTCCCCTGTTAACTGGGAACACTGTATGAAATCCAGAAACCACCCCTGTTAGGCAGGCACTTTGACTTAATGTTACAATGTATTATTAATTTTAAAGACCCAAAGTCCGCAGCGTAAACTCTGGCATTAACTTCGTATATATGCAAATACCCTGAATTATCCAAGGGTACTTGGAGAAAATCGTTGAAAATTGTTGGCTAATGTGTCGGATGCCATCGAGACTGTCTGATTGGAATTTGGATTTGAATTTGAATTTGGGATAGGGATAAGTATTGCCTTGGCAAATGCCGAGGCTCAAGTGATACATCTCACTTCTCATATCAGTTATGGGCCAGAGAGGGGGAAGAGAGAGCTCATGTTCTAATTAGGAACGAACAATTCAATTGTCTTGAAGTCAAGACCTCATCGGGGGTGCCCGCTGGGCAGTGTAAATTATCAGCCGACAAACAATGGAAATTCATTTAAACAGCAAATACTGGGCCAATGAAATTAGTTTGCATAACGACATTACACGTTTATTAAATTCCGCCCACTGCCTCCTACTGGCTACCGATATATATATTGGGATTATAATGCGACTGACTGACCGATAAGCAGCTGTTGACCAGCCACTGAAAACACTTGACTTTGCCAATTGAGCTCCAATCCAATGCCTCCTCGGGACTGCCCTAATTACTCTTGGCAACCGAGCTGAGTACTTGACTGTGAATCGTATAAACAGGATGTGGGTATTGCATCAAATATATATACGTATAAATACGGGCGGAAGAAGGAACCTTTGGGGGGAGGAGCATCCAGCTGGAAAAGGTTGAACTTGTCAATGGCTGCGGGTTGAATGTTAAAAAATAAATATTCAAGTTTTTTTTTTTTCGGGGGCGAGACCGCAGCTTAGTTTCCCTTTAACTTGTCGAGTCAGCAGACACAAGGCAGAACTTCTTCAACATATTTTCCACGGAAATTCAGGGCTCTTGGGGAAAAATTATAAAGAATTATTTAAGAAAAATCAAGTCGAGGCTAGGAAATACCTAGTAAGTAGTCTGAGAAATTTACAGAATATTTTTGGGGGGATGTAAGCTACTAAAACAAGTTTAGTTTTCATAAATCAAATATTGTTTTGCAATTTTTGAAGAGTTTTCTTTAATTAAAAAATAGTAAATATATTTTAAAAATTATGTATAATATATATTGTTATTATTTTATTGATTCTAGGATTTAGTGTTTCTTTTAAAAGCTATTTATAATAATTTAAGAAGTAAATATTATGCTTTTGGAACTTAGAAATGAGTAAAAAATAAGTAATACATTAAATATATAATAAACAAAATTAAAATGTAATTATCCACAAGTTAATGATTAACTTACAAACATTATTAAGAGGTTTTCGATTGCATAAATCATTTAACTTCAGCTTTCCTTAACTTTTAACATTACTCAAAGCTTTCTGCATTATAAATAATTCCAAGAAATCAACATACCCATTTCTCCTTACTCCTAAGAGGTATAAAAGAGTGAAATAAATATAAAAAGATCAAAGAGGAGGCCCTGGTGAAACGGTTTTGAGTGGATGCGTTCGAGAAAACATTAAAGTCTAGCCATTTGATGCTGTTTATGCAGCGAAAACTTTGCGAGAGTCGGCTAAAACAAAAGGCAAACACTGGGCGGGGGGAAGAGCGACTTGAGCTTGACCTTCGTCCTTGAGGGGGAGGAGGTGGGTGCCTCATGCGGGTCAGCCTTGGCTCCTCCTGCTGACAGCTGGCCTGCCACTTAAGTGGGCTTTTAGTGGCCACACCCACCTCGAGCCTCCCCTGGAGCTTGGCTATTTTCTGTTTGCTGTTCCCTCAACTTTTCAAATCTTTTCCCACTCCAAAAATATATTTTTTTTCCTTCTTTTGGAGAGCAGGACCCCACTTTCTATATTAATTTTTACACACGAGCTAGCATTTTTGGGCCTTTTTGATAAGCACAAAAATAATTATCCATACATATAGATTTATTATTTATGTTTGCTTCCAGGGGTCTGGGCGGAAATTAAAGACTGCGCCTCAGAAAATGCTGCAGCCGCAGGCTAAAATAAATTGAAATTTTCATTGGGCGCCCAGAGAAAGCGAGGCACCAAAAAAAAATGGCACGAAAATCCTTGGACAGACTCGTGTCGAATGCAGTTCTTTTCTCCCATGTGTTTGTGATTAATTTCCTGAAATAAAACAAATATGAGGAGATGCCCAGGGCGCATACGTGACAATGATTAGATTAGAGACAGAGCAGCGGACCCCGGGGCCATGAGGATTCCCGGCGTATTTGAATGAGAGTGAAAAGTTTAGGCTGAAGGAGCAGCACTTCTCCCCCGGCACTTGGCCACTTGTATTATCCTGCTCGGCCCTAAAGTTAATTTTAAATTCCGAGCTCAATTTCGCCTGGGTAATTGCTCATTTGAAGAGGGGCTAAGTAGAAGAAACAAAAAAGACAACTCAGCATCAGAGTCGAGCTGAGTTTTCGAGCTTCCTTTGTGCCGGCCAAATATATAAAAAGAAACTCTTTATTTACTGTCAGCCACTTGGGCCAATTAATTGCTGTTATGGCCAAAGACTTTCCCTCTTTGTGCGCTGTCACTACCAGCAGATTGCGGACTTTTGCCGGAGATAGTGCTGCTGCGGGATGTTCCTCCTCCGTGGCCAGTGTACCTGTGCGCCAGAGTACCTGTGTGAGCTCATTAACCGGGGGGATAGAGGGAGGAGGCAGCATAAGGGGCTTTGGTCCAGCAGATGCCATCGCCATAGACACTGCTCGTCCTGGTTGCAAACTCAAACGGTTGCTCAAGCTGTTGCTCCTGCTCCTGCTGCTTTTGCTCCTGCCACGAGCATCCTTAGACGAGTTAAGTAGACTACTAAATGACGGCGGACGGAGCGGCTGATGATGAGCTGGCCCAGGCTCTCGTCTTTCGTCCCGTATCTCTACCCGCCCATATTCCTGTATTCCTGATGAGGGTTCGCCCGGCTTGTCGAGTTGTCGACTGTCGACTGTCGAGTCTCAGGCTGGAAATGGAGACGGAGATGGAGATTGGGCCTCCTCCCTTCCGTCCTTAAGTGTGTTTTCAAAATTAAAGCCTGTTAATGAGATTCGCCTTGCTGCTGACTCACGTTAAGTGGCTTAGAGTGTATCGTAAGTAAGCACTTTTGGCATAGAGATCAAGCCCTCTGGATTGCCGTGACTTATTAAAAATAATACCCAGTGATTTTGATAGTAACACTTAAACCTTTAACAAAGGAGTTTACTTGGTGGAGAAAGTGTCCTATCGAAGGTAGAAATTAGTTCCTAAAAGGAGCATCCATTTAAGACATTAGCATGCGGACTTGGAAAGCCAATTAGGTTTGGTTTGGGATTTCTCGTTAGGTGAACAGAGGAGTTGAGGCTGAAAGAAGCCTCGAATTTTAAAAACAAAATTCAAGTACAATTTAAACTACAAATTTCCTAGTAATTATAACAAGAACTCGCAACTTAAAAACGATTTATGTAGATAGCTTAAACTGTGTTTAAATTACCCATGAATAATTTATTTAAAGCTTCATCTTTTTACAATAAATTAAGCTAAGCTCTTTCACTTACTCAACATTCAAACTAGCTTACTAAAAACAATATCTCTTTTCCAACTAATAAATCCAATATTTAAAATAATTACTGAACCCTAAAAAGTCACAAGAAAATATGCATTAATTTGCAACTACAAAGTGACCAAGTTTTGCAACATAAAGCCAATATATAACCAATTATTTAGGCTTCAATGCAAAATAATTCATTTTATCAAAGCCAATTTATTTGCAGTATGCGAAGTGAAGGCAGCCGGGCAGAAAATATAAAAAATAAAATCCATAAAAAAGAGACACACAGACAGGTATAAAAAATTGTGTGTTTCAAATTCGAAATTTGTAAATTCCAATTGCGTTTGACACGCACACTAATACGCGTGCAAAAAAGCAAATACACACAGAAGGTGAGGACCTAGTCAAAGGGAAATAAAAACATTTACAGGACGATTCCAAAAACGGGGAAACCCACAAAATAAATGATGTTCGCTCTCACGTGTTTTGAATGTGACAGATTTGAGCCTTTTGTCACGATTGTTGATGATGGGTTAACAAACGGCAATAACAACAACAACAACACCAACAGTCACTGCCACCTGTATAAATATCAGCGGAAAAGTGTATGCCAAACGATAAAGAATTTGTCAACATCTAGCACGCTGAGGGGTTAAGTCCTTCCTGATGGGTTTTCTCTGCTCACCTGATAAATGGAATCGTTGAGGGTGTTGGTTTGCTTGGTTTTGGCTTGCTTGGTTGGCCAGGTAAGCAGTTTCCAGGGGGCTTATTGCACTCTAAGAATTTAAATAAGGTTAAATGGGAAGAGCAATGCCTGCAGTGATGGAAAAAGAAGCGTTTTAAGATGTCAAATATTCCTGAAGACCTGAAATATGCGATATATTTCAATATATTTTTTTGTAGAAAAATCATAGTTAAAAATGTATAACTTAGCCTTACTTTTTATTATATTAATATTGAATTTATAAGCTAAATTCATATAAAAACCTTAAGGTATAAAAGAATATACATATCCCGTACTCAAAAGGACTCTGTCGCCTGCAAATGAAGTTTCCGCTGATCGATTTCTTTAATAATTCTCACAGTTTCTATTACTGAAGGTCACTTTGGGGTAATTTATCAACGAAATAAACCTTACGAGGGAGGAGAAAACCCTTTTTAGAGCCCTTCCACGTTCTTGTTACAGTTCTAAAGCTTGTCACCCCGCCATCACCATCACCGTCGTCATCATCATCGTCATTATCATCAGTAGGATTTCGGAAGAGGAAAAGGAGCAGGAGAAGCAGTAGGAGAAGGAGCCAAAGTAGGAACTGCCGCTGATCAGGAGCCAGGACATTTTATAAGTGCCTCATCTCCACGCTCGACATTCGTGTCACGCAGCAAAGTTGTTACTCAAAAATGTTCGTCGTGGCCATAAACGTGCGACAAGTCCTTGGTAGGACTCACTCTCCATCCCCAGTCGGAGGTGGCGCCGCCATATAGTTTTGTGCTGCAAATTGGCAGTTGTGTAAGTCAAATTGTAGTCTGTCTGGAGGAGCCACCTTGGCCACTTTTCGCCCCGCAATTTGTGGCTTCCATTAGCCGAAAAGAAATCTCAGTCCCAGCAGAGGGAGGAAAAAAAAAAAAAAAAAAAGCAAAGACTTTGAACTAGAAATACAACTGCGGAGAGAGAGGTTGTCTAAAAAATTACATTTGACCATCTGGCTGTCAGTTTATTTTTGGCGGAACTTTGATGATGGGCGCAGATTATAACTTTGAATGTTATGTAATTAACAGATAGCACCAAAACTTTGGCATCACGCATGGCCAGCTGCTTTGTTTGCGGCTCGCCTCGTTCCAGAGAGATTGTATCTTTGGGCCACTGGGCCATACATAAACCAAATTGATTCACTTAACGCTACACGCCATTAATCTGCCAATGTTTCGCTGGTTTTTGCGATGCTGATACACTGGGGGAAATTTATTTTGGGTACGTGAAATTTTATTAAAAAATTAATTTGGGTTTTAAATACATTTTTAAAAATATTATTGAGAGAAAAAGGTAAGAATATATTATATCTTGAATATATTTTGGTGAACATTTGTTGCTAAAACTGTTAAAAAATAATAAATATTAATTATAATACTTAATAAATAAATTAACATTTTTTTTGTAATTAAATATAATATTTTCCCTTTTTTATTTTTTACTTGTAAATATGATTAAATCACTGAAATAATTTATTAACAGAAAAACCCTCTAATAATAATATCATAAATACCTTTCTTGCCTTAAAAACCTTCCCTTATTTATCACCTGTGTAACCTGTAACTACTCCTCCCTGATTTTAGGCCTTCTCGGTGTGGGCTTTTAAGCTATTTTTACACTTGCGGTCCTCGGGGCGTCTTTAATCAGCGTCACCCCTCTGCGGTTGCCCAAGGGCCACTGCCACTGCCACGGCCACTTCTCGGCGTGTGCCCACCTGCATGTGAGCTTTGTTCTCTTGTTAACATCAAATAAACTCAAAAAGGTGGTTTCCGGGGGACTCTAGGGGGTTCCTCCCCCCTCTGCTAACAAATTGAACCAAAAATGGCCAACTAATTCAATGTAAACTTTAAGTTTAAATTCCTAATGTTGATTTTTCCGGGGATACATGGGAATATTTATTTTTAAATTGGCGCCGCGTGGGGGGGTAGAGGAGAGCCAGGAATTTGCTTTGTTATGCAAATAATTGTCAACACCTTTTGTGAGTTTGCAAATTTCATTTCGCTGTGCAATTTTCAGCGGTATCTAACGGGGCGTGGCCATGGTCGCCCTAATGGGAGAGTGTGGGTTTTGGGCTTCGACTGGGGGTTTGAGCCTGAGTGTGTGTGTGTGTGTGGGCAGCACAAATGTTGCCAATTATTTGCACACACACAAGGATAGACATGCACTTAGGGAAATTTGGTGATTATTTGGTTAATGATATAGATTTTATGAATTAAAGAAAGGCCTACATTTTGTTTATAACTTTATTCAGTTTTCAAAAACTAAATAAATTTATTTAAATTTAAAGAAAAAATTCTTTATTTTAATTGCAATAAATTTTGTCTTGTGTATAATATATAAAAGCTTTATTTGTCATATTATAGGGTGATTTTGTGGGATTTCTGGTGCTATATTTGTTCCAAGTGCAGCGGCACACTCGGCTTGGCAGGAAATAGAGGTGGAACGGATCGGCGGACGGATGCAGGACATAGGACGAAGGACCATATCACAAAATTGCCAGGACCGACCAAACAAACCGCAAACGTGGACAGCGGGGCGTGGCTCGAACAAAATGCGAACAAAACGCGTTTCATGGCCCATTGACATAGCAAACCCCCGAAGGGTCCTGGGAGGCAGCAGGATGCCTGCTGGCTTACCGGGCCATATTTGCGGCTAATTGGCTTTAAGTAGTGCTGATTACAGAGGCTCGCTCGCTCGCTTGCTCGTCGATATATTCGAGTGGACGCATTTTCAATTACAAAATACAAATTAGCGGCCCTGCAAAGTAGGCAATACATTTTTGTTAACTTATTAAAACGCAATGAGGCGGGGCGGCAAGGCCGAGGCGCACAGGGCGTGGCCATAAATTAATGCCATTAATTTGAGCTTAACACTGGTTTATGCATCGCCTGCCGTAAGTACAACTTACACGCATGGCCACCGGCGGCGGCCACTGAAGGCGGCACCACCACCACAGACTGTGATTGTGACTGCGACTGTGTAACCACCAGAAACGACGGTAGCAGGACGAGCAGAAGGACGAGCGCGAGCCGGAATGCTGTGCATTTAATTGTTGCATTTTAATTAAAATTTATACACAAAAGCTTTTAGCTTAAGTAAGCGGCCATTGTTGGCGATGGCGACCAGCGGGCACGCAGACATATAAATGTGTTCCCCACACACTCTCTCCCTTCGTCTTTATATACATATATATATATATATGTATATATGTATATGTATTCGCTGTAATATTCCGCATAAAAATGCAATAAGCACAAGGCATGCATAGGTAGCAAATTATGCCAGCTTCGCGCTGTAATTAACTTAATATAAAGCAGCAGGATCCAGCTGCAGGATCCAGCAGCAGAGAGCAGGGAGTGAAAGCTTTCTGCATCCTTGGATTACGGCTATCTGCCCACAATAACCATTTTGCTGGCGTTTTTTGTATTTTTCAACAGCAGTAAATTGCAAGTTCACAGAGAAAAATACAAATAAAAATACTAACTAACAAAAAAAATAATACATTTTATTATTTTATATATTTGTTTATATATTTTATTCTAAGATACTTCTCCTTTATATAATACAAAATTATTATTATTATTTTTTTTATATTTATATATATATTTTTCTAATATACTTCCTCTTCATAAAAAAAGATTATTTTATATACATTTATTTTATATTTTCAAGGGTTTATTAAATAGATTATTAAAATATTTTTTAAAATTTTTTAATGTAATAAATATACAAAATCTCTTAAATATTTATTATCATATTTTCAAGGGTTTATAAAATTGATTTCTAAAATATTCTTTATAAATTGTTTAATAAAATAAATATACATCTTTTAAAGGAATTTATGTCTAATATATACCTAAAAATTATTTTTAAAAATACTCTTTAAGTATTTAATATCCCACCAATAAATACAAAAAAAAATCAAGAATTCTATTCTAAATATAAACCATATTTTTGCCTGTGCCTCGTATCATTTTCCACAGGGAAACCCCTTCTTTTCCACCTCCTCACCCCTTTCACTTGCCTTACACGTTGTTTCTTTCCACTTTGTGGCCGCTGCTGAAGTGCAGCAAATTCAATTTGCTTTGGCAATTGTAAAGGGAATGTAAAAAATGCCCAGGAAATGAAGGACAACATTATGGCGGTCTATGTACCTTTCAAATTATTTCTGTAGCCAAAGAAAAGGGAATCGATTTGTCAAGATAGAGGAGTTATTGGGCAAAGCAAATACATATTTTTCGTAAATTTAAAATGTAGAAATTTCTTGAGCACAAGTCATGCTTAAACTTTAAAGAACTCGAGCGTATTTTAACTCGTAACACGCGAACCTCTTTCCCTGGCCCCATGTTAGACCATGTTTTTGGCATTTCACGTTCCCAAAGGCACCAAACTCATGCCCCAAATGTCGCTTATGAATTTCCCATAATCTCGGGCGCGCTTAAAACGTCTAGACGCAACTTGGGCCAGAGAGAACAGCAGCGGCAAATAACAAACAAAAACATAGAAAAAGAAGGGAACTCAAACTCAAATTACACGAAATTCGAGGGAACGAGTCTCTTTGCAAGTGGTATTTGTATTTGCATACTTATTAAAAAGAATATGAGTCGCGCCCGGGATTATATATTTAAATTGTGCCAAGTGACAGTTAATAAGGAGCTCAAGACACTCGAGGATTCCAATTCGGGATGTGTAAGGTGTCCGACCAGAAACCATGACCACAGGACGGGGGCCCAAACAAAGGCAAGGCAAATAATAAACCCTTTTTGCGGGACCAGACTTTGATTTGATTACGCCACCTTTCTCAACCCTTGAGTGCACATCAAAAGCCTAAGGAGGAACCCATCCCAAACCTCCTCCTTCAACACCTCAAATTAGTGCACTTTGTAGTTTCGAATTATAAAATTTGTCTGAGGCCCAACACCCATAAATCCTTGGCCGTTTCACGCACGCACGTCCTGCAGGTGGTGGCGGCCGTGGCCTTCTCCTGGTCAATGATTTGCTTCGTTGACTAAGCAAATTAAGTATACGACCCACGTGCCGGGACTGCCGAAGGAGTCTCAGCTCGCCGAAATGTTTATAATGAGCTAATAAACACAAATTGATTGTGTGTGAAATTAAAAGCGAAGCTGCGGCGAAAGTTTTCACCTTTCAAAATGGTGTTTTGAATTGTTTTGGTTGTGGGATAATTTTGCTAAGAAGTTTTTTTTATTTATATTAATATTCTTGAAAGAAATTGGATAAGAATAAATTAAATAAATATAAAGTGAAATAATATTAATAAAAATATATTTTAACTGAAGGGAAAAGCCCTATATAATAAGCAAAAATATAGTTTTGATGTAAAATAATCCCAAAATACTTTCACTTGCTTAAATATTTATCTTTTAACACCGTTTCTCAGCCCATTTCAGTTGATTGCTGGCTCTATTTAAGGCCTGACCCACATCCTTCTACCCGGGAGGTGGGAAAGCTCAAATCGCTGACCGAGTTGGACCAGCACTGAACCCCCTGGACTAGGCCCATCATCAACTATGCATTAGCCGGCGGGCACATGTTTAAAATACCAAAATACCTTGCTCCACGCACCATTATGTGCATTCGCCAGCGTCCTTGGACCAGACCAGAGACCAGAGACCAGTGTCCTGTGGCCATCTTTTGTCTTTTGCCAGCGATTCGGCTTCGGTTTTGGTCTTGGCTCGTCGCTCTTTATCTGGCTGCGGCACAATGACGCGGCGTATGAGTAATGGGCGTGGGGCCGGTGAGGAGGAATGGTGCATCTACATAGGACTTATTACGTATACGCAGCGCGTAGCGTTTTGATGGGTCCCACACCCATCACCACACCCACAGCCTCACCCACGTCCTCTCTGCCACGTTGTATAATAAAGTGTTTGCGACTTTTTCATTGCTCACGTACGCTCTTCACGACTGACTTCTTATGCTGCGGGTTAAGGTCCTGCTCCTGCCTCGAATGTGTCTGCTAAGCGAGTGCTTTATTTCATTAAGTTCGGCTCCGTCCGTCCGAGGCAAATCTTTGCGGGCAACTTTTGTGCGCTTAATATCCCGTTGTGCGATCCATGCGGTTTTAGCCCGGGATTCCTATTCCTTTATAGTTTCCATCACGCCTGGGAAATGGCCAACGAAGTACAGTCAAGATTTCTTTTGTCTTTTGTCTTGGCATTTATTTACATATTTATGAAGCGAAAATATTAAGAATTATTTTCGGGTTTCGGGGGTTGGCCTTTATCTAGCACTGAATTTGGCCATTACCAGCGGTAGGAGGGTTGGCATTCAGGCCTGCATATTTGCCAGCTAGGAATTTTTTGGCCTAACCAAGGACGTAGAACGCAGGACCTGCTCTCTCTCTGAGCCTGGGCTACTACACATTTCGAATAGCAATAATATTTGTAGACAAATATCTCCGGCTGGCTGGCTGTCGTTGTCTCCCTGGGCCTCTTTGAAGGTAAACTCAAAAGTAGACTCCTGACTGCGGTTTGCCTGGGCTCTCCCTCGGCGTCATAAATTCTTATTAATTTATAATAAAAATTTGTGAAGAGAGAGCGAAGCTTTGGAATTTCGCAAATTAATATTTCATTTCGAATGCTCGGCATTGGTGAGGCAAGGTTTGGTTTGTTGTTCATCGTTTACTTTCCTCTTTCTTTGCTTTTTTTTGTGTTACTTTAAATATTGTTATCCCTTTACATAAAAATTGCACAAAATTTGTTGCATGCCTAATGAAATTCTGTTCTTTGGAGGAAATAATGAAATATATATATATATATATACTCGTACTGGGAAGATAGATCCCTGCTAGAGTGCGTGCCAAAAGCGATTAAGTTCGCTATAAATTCTAATTACCAGAGAGTTACGAGTTACGAGTTGGAAAATTACATTTTATTATATGATAAAAGTTAAGCTTCAACTGGACGACGATAATGTATACCCAAATAGATTTACATGCGTATTCCCCGGACAAAGCCAGGGCCAACCGCAAACTCCACTTGATCATGTGTCGCTGCCCAGCTGCCTCCCTGCTCCTCTGCTGCTCCTCTCCTGCTTCAACTCCCAACTCCTCCACTGTATTCAAGTGTCAGAAGTGCAATTTATTTTTATGTTGTGTAGTGTTGTTTTGCCCAAAAAGAGAAAACCAAACCGAACCAAACCAAAAAGCTGAAACCAGCGAACGCGCGGCTTCTAGCCCCAACAATACACAAAATAAACAAAAGCTTAGGAGGGTGGCGTTGGGGGGTGGCCTTGGCCTGCCATAGTGCTTGTCCAGCTGGTGTGGCCATAAAAACCAAAGCTGGAGCTCTGTGCGGTTTGTGCTGGCTATATGAAAAGCGTTGATATATGCAAGCGAAGCGAAAGGGTGATAGATCTCTATTCCAGTCTATAAGCGAGCTAATAGAGAAGACTGCCCATCACTGCTGTTCAGATTTTTATTAACCAATTTCAGGAACACATAAATATGCCACAAAGGAAGCATGAAATTGGTTATACAGGTTTACCTGTGTGTTATTTTCTATTTTTGAAAAGGAAGAAAAGTTTAAGTTGGTCTAGAAGAAGCTCAAAAGTGACTTGGAATACTCCCCATATTCCTAAATATAATTTTAGAGGTAAAATTATAATATTTCCTCTTCCTTAATAACCTTTGAACTTCTCTCATTATCCTTTATTCCCTACTTATTTTTAGTTTCCACTAAAAACCTCCTCAAAATCCTCTCTTAGACCCCTTTTGCAGACGTGTCAAAAGGACAACAAATTGCAACGTAATTTATTTATTTGCTAATTAAGTTGCCTGCTCCAGAAGTTTTTCTATGGAACCATGGAACATGTAACATGCAACTCCAATTGCAAGTGGAATGCTCCGCCGACCGACATTCTCGATGTCACGTTTCGAGCAACTAATTTGTAAATATTCCTCTAAAGGCAAAAAGTTTGCCAGAGCTCCTCTAGGGCAGCTCCTGCCACTTCTACCTCCACCTATAACATATCGCTGTTATCCCTGCAATATGTCAAAGGTGCAGGCTGAAGGAGGAGGAACCAGCTGCACGCCGTGTGGGACGTGTGCGGTTTTGATGCGGTTTCGGTTTAACAGCTCCCCATGGCAGCCGCCGCCGCCACCTGGGCCAACCCTAAAATGCAGTCACCTGGTTAGGAGTAAAAGGTAAAAGGAGGAAGAGCTGGAGATGGATGTAGAGGTGGAGGTGGAGCTAGATATGAAGGTAGAGCTGAGTTGTGTCAGCTTTAAGTTGCTCATCATGCTGGAACTTTGCACGTGCCATCGTGCGACATCGTCATCGGTGTTTTGGAGGCTGATTGAAACACCGCCTGGCGGAGCGCCCTACAACTCCAACTCCAACTTGAACTCCAAGCACTTTGCATGAATTTTAATGCTGCGAGTAGCAGGCAGCATCGCTGTTTTGGCCTTTCATCAAAATTCAATTGTCTTCGGCTTGCATTTTTCAGACCGAGGGACTCTCAACGCCATGACCAGATATTACACTGAGAGAGTAAGAAGGGTAGCTTAAAAAATTCTATTAAAAATCTAGAGGTATTTATAAGTATTTTAAAAATTAGAAAATATTAAAAATTTATATATATATTATATTTTTAAACATTTTACTTATTTATCTTTGAATTTAATATCTTTTAAATATTTTTCTTTCAGTGCCTTTTTCCTTAGCACCGACTACGACCCTCGCTAAAACGGACAATTCCCTATTGTTGACCCTTTTCGGTCCTTTGTTTTTCGCTCGGCCAGCCAAGCGCGCCAAGTGGACGTTTATCTTTTGCAGTCACTGTGCACTTCTAGCTGGCCCCGTCCCCGTACAAGCGGAAAGTGTATATAAACCATTTTATTTGCGCTCTGGTGCGGCATATGTTTGCATAATATTTCGCGGAGCGTAAAGGACCCAAAAGAAAGAGCTCCTTGGGAGCTTACCTTTTTTTTATAATATTTTTTCAACACTATATATTTGCAGCTTATATTTTTTTTATAATTTTTTAACATGGTCAAATTCATAAAACCCATTCTATGCAGAGTCTATATTTTCTTTTTTTTTTTTTTAGATTTTTGGAATACACGCGCTGAAATCAGCCAGGGTTGGGAGTTAGGAGTGTCTTCTGGTTGGAATTGTTGTCCTGGGCAGTGGATGATGTTGGGATGGGAATGGGAATGGGAGCAGCAGCGGAACCATTCGGCTTACAGGCAGTAAACCGCTTTGACCACCGATCCCTGCTTGGACATGGAGTCCTTGTGCAGCTGGTACTGCAGCTGGAGGGGCGGCAGGCAGAGCAAATCGCGCAGCTTCAGGCCAATCTCCATGACGGCCTCCTCGTTGTACCCGTTGGCGGTCCAAACCGCTGGAGGATGGATAGGAGGAGTTGCGTTAGGAGTTGCTTTAGGAGATTCCATGAATGTCATCACAAAACAGAAGCTACTAATGCTTGGGACACTCAAGAAAAGTGGATGGAAATATGTCAAATTTTGTTGAAATTAATATTTAAAATATTTTTTATATAGTTTAAGATCGAGTTAATCCTAAATTATAACCCAAATTTTACGATTAAATATAAATTCGAAATAAATTTCTGAAGAGAAGCTATAAGTTAGCTAGGTAAAATGTAAATAAATTGGTATTGCCTTTAAAAAACGCTAAAAGAGTACTTTTATCTTCTATAAATAAAAATCCCCTTGTACAAAATCCTCTTACTTTCTCCCTCAGTGCAGAATACTTACAAATTTTGTTCGTTTTGCCACGCAAGTTGATAACTGCCCCGCAGACTTCTTCAGTGTGATCAAAGGCCTCGCCAATCAGTATGAGTAGCTGTCAGCGGGCGAGGAGAGTAGGTTGAGATTGTGTTGTTGTGAGGAAGCTGGAAGCTCCTACAGATACGACAGCCAAAGGACACAAAGCCACATGGCCACATGGTCACTCACCACATCCAGCCAGAGCTTGTCGAGCTCCACTTTGGAGCCACGCCCTCTATTGATGACCCAGCGGCCGCCGTACTTGTTGGCCTCATCCTCCCACATGGGCCTGCAAGGGAACGAGGTAAATATGGGTTAAAAAGGGTTTTAAAAAGGCTTAAACAGAATTTAAAAGTAAGCTGAAAAAGGACACTCACTGCGTTCCCTTCTTAAACAACGAATAATCGCTGCCTATCTTGATCTCCGACGGTGGCTTGATGTGATTGTACAGGCTCCAAAAGTCCTCGACCATGTCAATGCTGGTGATCTCGTTCTGCAATTCCTCCCAGGACTTGCTGCGATCGTTCTCCAAATACCAAAGCGTCCAGGTGTGCTCTAAAGGATGCTTGATGCGCATATCAAACGGCTTGAGCAGCTTTAGCTCCTGATCTTGGCACTGTTGGGCCTTGGAATGTGACTGTAACTGGGTCTGCGTCTGCGACTGGGCCTGCGCCTGCGAGTCCCCCTCATGGTCCAGCTTCTGGCGCTTGGTATCGGTTTGCTGCTTGGCCGCGATCATTTTTGTGTATATCTTTTTTTACTTGATCGAATTTAATCGCAATTGGAGACACTATATCCGAGCTTTAAAATACAGTTACACATACGCACACAAAACGACAATGTCTACGGTGGCCTGGATGGATCCAGACTGAGGGTAGTTCCCACATCCCAGACCCAGACAGTAAAGGCAAAGGCTCTGAGAGGAGGGACAGTGCTCTGTCATCAAGATGAACCCAATTCATAATATTAATTGCAGGTAAATAAATGTAGACTCAGTGCCCAATAATTCAACCATAAAGTTTTATATGGGCCAATCAGGTAAACAGTGTGATTAAGGAAGGTAATCAAAGCAATTTTATAACACAGAAGGTGTTCTATAATACTTTAATAACTAACTATTATTTCTACAACTTTACTTTGGAATAAAGTAATATCTTTTATTTAAAATTCTTATTATGAATGGTATAGAATATAATAGATTTTAATATATATTCTGTAATGCTTTCTTAAATGTTTCCAAGTTGAGAATGCCTTGAAAACCCATAGACAATAGACAAAAATTCCAACTAAGCTCACACGGCGAAATTATTTTGTATGACCTAATTATACCCTTGCAGGGTATTATAATTTCAGTCAGAAGTTTGCAAAGCAGTGAAGGAGACCTTTCCGACCCTATAAAGTATATATATTCTTCATCAGCATCAACAGGGGAATCTTTCTAGATATGTCAGGAAGAAATCGATTTTTTGGCCATTTTTGAAAAATTTTGTAAGGGGTTACATCATTAAAATTTTTAATTTTGATAAAAAATTGAATTTTCAAAATTTTTAAATTAAGTATGCAGATTTATTAACTGTAGAGAATCTTGCACAGAACAGTTTTCCGATTTAAAATTAATGTTCTTTTGGCCGAGTTATGATATTTTTAATTTTAGAAAAAATCAAGAAGTTTTTTAATATAAAAAATCAGATTTTATAATACAAAATAATATTTTTCTAGGTCAAGGAATCATTTCCGACCCCATAAACCATATATATTCTTGATCAGCATTAACATGCGAATCTTTCTAGATGTGTCCGGAAGAAATCGATTTTTTGGCCAAAAATTTTGATTTCTTAAAATTTTAAATTTGGTATGCAGTTTTTTTAAATGAATAAAAACTAACACAAAACTGCTTTCCGAATCGAAATTAATGCATTTTTGGCTTAGTTATGATATATTTTAATTATTACCTGCAAGGGTATACAATCTTTGGCTGGCCAAAGTTAGTTTTCTTTCTTGTTTTATGTCTATTTTAATTTATTTGTTAACCAATAAAATAATTAGAAAACGTAGGGACTGACACCAACAACAAACATAACTTGGAAACATAACAGCAATATTTCAGTTATTGGTGCCTCCTTCTTAACAAAAGATCGTCTGGATGTTGTCTCTTTAGCCTTCGTCTGGTCACGGGGCTGGTGATGCCGCTAGGTAGTCGATGGATCTGCTCCCTCACTGTTAGGACGAGGTGGTCGATTGCAATGTCTGCATTTCTTGAAAACCAGTGTGCATTTGTGATCGTCCGCCACGTAAGGTAAATTGCTTGAGCTAAGCCTTTCAGCCAGTGATTCTCTATATGTTCTTAGATCCCTTTTTTTCTCTCTGGAGTCCATATATATATAATTTATATTATAATGCTGTTACCCCTAATAAAAAACTAAGAGCCCCCAATCAGCTTTTATGTTAATTTGGCAGAAGATTGGATAGTTGAGATAAAATAAAATGAAAAGGGTGGCAGTCTGCTAAAAAGATATGATATGTTCAAAGCACATCTACACATCGTGGCTAAAAAAAAACCTTGCGAACTTTATTAACAAAACTTGCTCAATGTTTTTGGAATTTTGTAGATTTTGTTTAAAGAGCAGTTTTAGTTGACAGATCATAGGAGCCCATGGAACTCAACGTCAGGCTGCTATCACTGTTTAAAATATTCACTTCAAAGGTTGGACTAACGTCAAAGGCTTCAGCAAATTCGGACAGCACAGTTTTCATTGCAGCTTTAACTTTTCCAATAGCTAAAATAGCATAACCACGACATGAACAGATTCTCCAAGATAACCAAGGAACAAATTAAACCATGAAAGTAAACTAAAAAATTAAATTAAAATTAAAAAAATTGTACCCTTGGATAAAAACAAAGAGCCACCAATCAGCTTTTATGCTAATTTGGTAGAAGATAAGATTATCGAAATAAAATATATTTAAAATCATGACCAACCAAGAGACCAGAGGAAAGTGAACACTGGCATGTTGAAAAAAAATCGTGGTGCTATTGAAACTAAACTAACAAAAAATAAAATTAAAAAAATATATAACAAAAATAATAACCAACAACAAGGGAACACCTTGCCAAGAGAAGAATAAACCATAAAACTAATAAAAAAAAAAAAATTTTTAAATAAAAAACGATGAAGTTTACAGTGCCGAGGACGGAACTAAACTGAGGGAAAGCACACCACACCCCAGGCAGCTAAGGCAAAGGCACTGAAAGGAGGGTCAAAGCCTACTTAATCGCCTCCAAGTTGAACCCAATTCATAACTTTCATTGCACGTAAATAATTAGACACTCGTTCGGGGCCATCTTCGGGCACTCATCTAGAGCCAGCGCCACTCAGTGTCCTTCAGCTGCAGGACTTGCTCTCTCTCTCTCTCTGCTCAGTCTTTCTAATTCAACTCTAAACTTTTTATGCTCTCTGGAGTGTCGCCTTTATTTTGGACACTGAAAAGAAAATTCTGGAAAATTACGTAAAAGATTCTCGAATTATAAATTTATTAAGAGGCTAACCTCACTTGAATATCCTTTTATTTAATATTCTAAGTCTCTTCTCTTGTTAAGTTTTTTGTTCAAATATTTAGGCTTCGACTTTTTTTCGCTGTGCCACTTAATTTTGCGGACCCGTTCATGGCCATCTTGTTTGGCCTTGGTGATAAAAATCGAGCGCCTTATGCTTTCGTTCATATAAAGCGTTAATTTTACGACACTGAATGGAAGGACACTTGAGCGACTCCGACGAGTCCAAGTACAAGTCCAGAGAGAAATTTACGCACTCACACTTTCCACCCTCCTCCCGCCGCCTGCCTTTTTTCCTAGGATTTTACGACAAAAAATAAGCAGAAGAAGAGGGAAAATCAGAGGAGGAAGAGGAAAAGGTGGAATTTCCCAGGGCTTTTGATGGTGTTGATAATGATGATGTTGCCTACTATTGCCGGAGCTGTCGCCTTTTATGTCGCCTGCCATAAAAGTGAAAATATTATGAAGCTTGTTTCTGTGGGGCCCGGACCGAGCCGGGGAACAATGAAACGGCTACGTAATTGCCGGCAAAGTATCTCCAAAGTCATCTATGAGGCAGTTCTTGACTTGTGCAATTGACATCGGCGCCCAAAACAGTTGCGATAATATTACAACAGCCCGCCCCGAAGTGTCGAAATGCTAATAATAGGCAATATCGAGAATTGAGACAATGCCTTCTTGGACTTTAATTTGACAGTCGAGTGACAGGTAGAAACACTTAAACAATATTCCGATGGAGCAGCAAGTATCCTTGGCGGTTCACAAAGACCCAAAAGGCGCAGAGGGAGAGGAGTCTGAGCAGGAATTTCGTGTCCAAGGTGACTTTATATATGGAAACCTTGAGGTGTTGCCTGATTTCCTGGTGCAACAGGATGTCAATCTGTGGGTTATATTTGTTACAAGTAAATTTTATTTGGTATTTCCATTAATTTTTATGCACTAAAACTCACCGTTCTGTCCAACTCCTGGTGATAGTTACTCATCTGAAAGTGGCAAAAACTTCTCGTTGTCCTGGACTCCCAGGATAGTATTCTAAAAACTGTGCAATGAAATATCAAGTTCAAAGCGGAAATTCCCAAGTAGTAAAAGTCCTTGACATTAATGGTTTTAAAGCAGTAAAAGGGTATCAACCCGTAGACAAGGCCACACAGCCAATGGAAGCGAAAGTGCTCTATAATTCTTTGTGTCAGCTTAAAGATCCTCACTCGAAGTTGGATTAATTCCTGGGTAATCGTGTGAAGCTGCTCCACCAGCACCAGAAACTGTCCACTTTCCAGGACTCTGGATTGCCTCAGCGAATCCAAATCATTGGAGATCCTGCGAGTACAGCGATGCAACTCGTTGTAGCTGGCTATGAGGACCACCAACAGGCAGAGATTGATGGTTATTTGAAGAAGGAAGGTAAGCAGGAAGGCCAGCAGAAATAGGATCACCACAGTGACTGCAAAACCCACAAAGCCGGCACCCAGACTGAGGTCAGCCAGCATGAGCAGGCATCGTAGGAGATTCTGTAGGCCCAGAATCAAGAGCAGCAGGTGTCTCAGCCGGAAGATATTCGGATGCCTGGCCATCACATTAACCTCTTCCAAGACCTCAAGGAGCTCGTTGAGGAGCCGCACTAGATCCTTGCTGGCCCAAAAGCCCTGAACTCGAACTGCCAGCATCACGTAGGTGCCCACCAAGAGTGGCCATGTTTTTTCCACATGCAGAAGCATCAAATTGAAGCTTGCATATAGCAGCAAGGACACAAAGGATAGGATGAAACCAGCGTAAATCTGCAGGGCACTGGAGGGACGAAAACGCCTCTCACGAAAGCGGTAGACGCAGGTGGTGATGCCGCAGAGTTGGGTCACCGCCAAGATGAGGAACAGCAGCTGACGCGTCCGGCGGTTGACAAAATTCACTTCCCTCATTGCGGCGAGGACAACAATTGATTTCACTAACGGGAAAGGAGTCCTGGAACAAGGACAAAGGACAAAAGGGAAGGGGCGAATGCCTCATTTGAATTATGACCGCACTTTAGCGCTGATGTACGGGCATTAATAAGCGCGGTCGAAGTTTTGATGGCTTAATCGATATTTCGGCAACTCTTGCTCCTGGCCACCGCAGCGCATTCTGCGGTTGTCCTCGACGCCTGAAAGTATGCACGGTATTTGGCAGATTAGGCAACGAAGGACTTTAATTAGAGATAAACAAGGCTAAGTGCCAGGAGTTGCGGTCAATAATTTTCGTTACTTAAAGGAATAAATGCATTTCCTTTAGGAAATCATATTGCAAATAAATTTATTGTTTATTTAAAAGGTTTTTTCTTTGGTAAATATTACAAGTAAACTATTTTTTGTATAATTTCTCTTGTAATTCCAATTTCCGTGGCCATTAACCTGAATGCCCATTGAGTTATGCTGTTTGCTCCTTGAAAGAATCCGAAGTGATGCTTCTTCTCATACATATCTTTCCCAGACCCCTTTTTGTTTGCCGCCTCAATAAAGAATCCGGAAAAAAGGAAATCCAGTATCCTGAATCCTGAATACGGGAGCCCTGCGATTCGGCCAGGAAAAACAATCTCAATCTCGTTTTACGCGCTGCCGTGCGGCGAGCACATTTAATTACGTAACATTTACGTTAAAATTTTATTGTGCGCATTACAGGGGGCAGAGCGATGGAGACCGGCACCCGGATACAGGGAGTCCCTGAGTCCGTGGAGTCCGGATTCCACAGACCGGACTTGGACTCAATCCTTCGATCCTTCGTGCACTCAGCTGTGTGCGGTTTCCGTTACACATTTCGCGCCATTGTCCGAGGGCAAAAGGCGTGGCTGCCACCACCCATTCAAGGACAAGCATGAGCCATCTCCTGGCAGGCAGCTCATTTTGATTCGGAATCGAAGTATCCGCATCATTTGCGTTTGCCAGCGGACGAGCGAGCGAGCTGGTCGGAGTTATTGGCATATTTTTTAATGCTGCCGACAGGACACGGACCCCGGACGAGGACGAGGGCAAACTGATATAGACAGTCTGTCAGTTACGGGATGTTGCTGCTCAAGGAAGCAGGGATGATACTACTATAGGGAAAAATCTGTGAAAGAAGGAAAAACAAAGGCAAGGAAAATCTTAATTAAAGAATGAATGAAATTAAATATTTTTTATATTTCAATAAATTTCTGGATGATATTTTAAAGACACAAAATCCATTGAATGCATCAATTGTCAAATTGTCAATTGTCAGTTTGTTGCATTATCAGCGCTTTACGGCTCATTTGCGTTTTTGTACATGTGTAAACAAGGCCTGGCAGATGGTCGGTCCACTCCTCCCCCGGCTCACAGGATATCCCAGTTGATATGGCCGCCAGCCAGCCACTCATCGTCATCGTCATTGCAGCCTTTTTACCAGCGGTGATTTATGAAATTTACAAACAATACCTCCGTTGCTCTGTGTCTGTGTCCCCCCTCCAATCCTGCAGCTGCATTTATTTTTCGCATATTTAATGAGCACAAATATTTTCACAATATGTAAATTATGAAACATACACTGGACCGACCTCGCGCAGCCGGAACTTAAAAATATGCCATTTGGCGCCTTATTAAGCGCTCATTACTCATGCTTTGGCAACGCGAAAATTTATGGAAATTTAAAGGTGACTGTGTCACCTGTACAACTCTTCTCCTGTCCCTACTGCTGTGTTGCACAGCCTTAATGCCTCCTCAGTATCTTGTCTGCGGTTGGGATGACACTCCATTGGATTGGTCGCCGGCATGGCCGCAGTTTTGTGGCAGCCACTCGGCAAAGATGAGCCATAAATTAGTCGGAAACGGGGTCAGTTTTGGGAGGCAGGATTGCAGGTGGAAATGTGAAATGTGTGTGCACAATGATTAACTCTTAAATCTGATGCCATTTGAGGTGGACTTTAAGCCTTTGATTGGGTTAAGGGGAAATCAATTTCACAAATTCAATTTACTGTGGAGATATATAGAACATGGTCTGGCTTAGAGCCAGTACACTCGGGAAAAAGAACTGGATTTGAGGTGAGATTTTATGATATTAAGAAAGTATTTTAAAGGACTCAATACTTAGTACAAAAAATATATAATTTAGGGGAATTTTTGTATAATTAACTATAGGTTTTAAGGTCTTTAAAAATCTATAAATTCCCCTACTTTACTGTGGAGAGTACACTGAGGAAAAAGAGCTTGAATTGAGTTTAAATTTCATGGTATTAACTAAGTATTTTATAGACCACATAACATAGCAAAAAAATAGATTTTTGAAAGGAAATTTTTGTACCATTAAGTATGTGTTTTAAACTCCACAAATCAGTTTTTCAAAATTCTTAAATACTACCAGGAATACTAAGACGTATTACGTGGTTTTTTTTACATAGTTTTGATTTTTTCTGCCAAGTGCAGAGGCTCCTATTCAACGCAGGCTTCCCCAGAGGCTCAGCTATCCCCGCACAAAACAGAAAAATAAAAACAAGGCACTGCCATTGAATTCACATTCACGTTTTGTTTATTTATTTATTGCACAGCCAGTGCAGCATTGTTATGCACACCAAGGCAGACAAAATAAATACCCGGGCGCAGAACAATAAATTTAAAATCTAATTACGCGCACCATTTAATATCGGACCGAAAGCGGAAACGGAAGTGGATGAGGGTGTACGGCGGGCAGCCAAAAATTTCGAACGTGAGCCAAGAGACTCCCCGGTGAATTTTGGCCGGGAAAAAGAAATGAAGACCAAATCGAACACACAACATACACACACAATACAGAGAGATAAGCCAAGGCACAAACACAGAACACAAAAAAAAATGCAATTAAAATTTTTGATAAGCTAACTGGCAGACGCAGCTCGAATTAGTTATCTGCCATTCCTGCTCTGCCCCCCAGAAAAAAAGAGAGAAATTAAATTGCCTGCGGTTGAGCTTTTGACTTGCGGGCTGTGGTGGTCAGTGTGGGGTTAAGCCAAAGGTCCTTGGGTCTCTCGGAATACAAATGAGTTTTCTTTGTTGCCCTCTTGCGCATGTAATTTACACTGGCCAGCAGAATAGGGGCATCAACCACATCCGCAACCAAATGGTCAACATTGCCCAACTTGTGAAAAATACATTATGGTTTCAAGTATTTAATTGCACACAATTTCTGGGGGCCCCAAACAGGGATGGATATGTGTGGGTTTTGCTTTAACCAAAAAAGGACAACGGCTGGGCAAACAAAACGCAATTAAAACTAATAATTAATACGACAACAGGCACACATTTTCGGCAGTCTGCTCCCTGTTCTTTTTTTTCCTGCCAGTTCGACTTCCCCGCGGACATTTGTCAAGTGGGTGACCTTCCCGGGGAGTTGGCCTAATAAAATTATGCTTAATTTATATGCAGGCTGCGTCATTTGACTGATGCCTACTAATGACTTCCTAACAATTTTTAATATCTATGCAAATGAACATAAATTGCTCGTCCTTGGCTTGGCCTGGGACACCTCCTCCCTACTCCCAATTATGTGGCCCTGGCTTCCCGCTAACTTTGGTTAACCGTTTAGCTGCCGCTGACCCCGCACAAGTAACCAAAAAAAAGCAGCAAAAAAGCTGAAAAAGCTGGGAATACAAGTAACACACAGCAAACAACAGCCAGGAGGCCCCGGCAACTGCTCTCTGGCGTTTAATTAAATGACATTATGGCCGCCGCTACGCTTTTGTAGGCAGTGAAAAATTCTACAGCCCCCATTTCCCATTTTCCCTCGACCATTCTGGTTCCCTCAGCTGGCAGAATGTGTGCATTGGGAGCCGTATTTCAATTTTTGTGCGAACTGCGTCTAGTTGCTGTCTATTATGGCGAGGTCATTATTACGCTTATAGAAAAAGTTAGCCTTGAGATTATCTGGGGAGCGGTTTTCAGAATATTTTGCACCTCAAAAGGTGTGAGAAAATACAAGAGATTTCGTTTATCCTGAAGGATATATATTTCTTTTATATTTATATATAGTTTCAACCAGGAAAGGTGTGAAAAATATTATCCTGAAGTATTTTTATTTCCTAAATATTTATATATATTTTTTCCAGAGGCATTTTCCTTAACTATAATATTTTCCAGGCTTTAATGCCAAACAGTTTTCAGCCAACACTCTCTGGAGTCTGTTATAATTGCTGCATTTCTCATGCAGATGGCACACATTTCATATTCTCTGGACCCTTCTCTCAGCTCTGGCCAGAATTTGCATTGCAAATAATCATTTTTAAGTTGCTAATGATGGCAAAACAGGCCCAGAGTCGGCCTGGGAGAAATTAAATCATTAGTTATGCGTTGCACAGAATTAATGCGCTTGTAAAACGGATCCAAAGAACTTTTAATTGCAACTTTCTAGTTTTTTGTGAATCTGTGAATCCGAATCGGAATAGAATCGGAATCGGAATATGCAGAACTAAAACACTGTCCGTGTTTGAATATCAGAAATGCATTTGCCGATTGACTTTTGCCGGAGCCATCAAACTTGGCTGTAGCTTTGGCTGCATTAGCAAAGTTTTTGCATTCGAGACATCCCCTCTGACGTCCGGACATCCCGGGGGTTAGGAATAACTTCAAAATGAAATCAAGCCGAGCTAGTCAAAACTTAAATTGCACCAAAGTTCAGGGGCCGTAGTCGTCAGGGTAACACGGAAATGCGGAAGTACGGGCGGCACTTGGCAGCTGCTGCTGTTCCTGCTCCTGCTCCTCCTGGCTTTGTAAATCTCTTGGCAATTTGCTGCAGCTGCCCCGGCTAAATTGATGCCAAATTGAATGTGTCAATTTCCATTCGATGTCATGCATTTAAATGCTTTATTTTTATTTGCCCAAACCGGCAGCTGACGCCACTGGCAACAAAAAAACAAGTGGCGAGCCCATTGTGAGTGCAAAACAAATAAAAATTGTAATTAATCCCATATGTTGCGACATTGAATTTCTTCTCGAATAGATCATTAAGCGATTGCTTAATTTGTTTATATTTTAATGGATCAGAATACTAAATAAAATAAATACATTTGTAATATTTTTCAACCGAAATCCGTTAATAATAAATGTATTTTTAAAAAGTATACAATTTAAGGCTACAGAAAAAATTTCAAATAATAAAATTAAGATAATAATTCATTATATTATTCCTTTTTATGAAAATAAATAAGGCTGCTTATATTTGTTAGGAGTTTTAAAAATAAAAGGGAAATGTCAATCATAAAGTGTAAAATATAAATAAAAAATTGATTAATTAGCGGTTAATTGAAATAAATTTAACAAATTCTATCTGACCCTCTTGATCCTCAAAATATTAAATCCATCACTCAGTTCTATATAATTTCATTCAAAATTAATACATAAAAAGACGCTTATCGAAAACCCACTGCTCACTTTAAGTATTATAAACAATTCAAAATAATCATTCCATCCAGCTGTTGCCACCCTATTTATAGTACCATTTTTTACATATTTTCGTATTTATATTTATTTAAATTAAAATGCTCTCAATTTCCAACTTTTGCTGCCCTATTTGAATAGTAATTAATAATTCAAATGCTATCCAAGCATATTTAATATGCGAAACTGCAATTCGCTGTAATGCCAAGTGAATGCCTGAAATTATAATATTTATTTAATGAATGCCATAAACATCTCGTAATAATTGCATATTTTTCCCTAACGAGCGACCACGCGGCGTATGCGCAATGCCTTCAATCGTTCACAATCAACCGACACCCCACCCCCGTTCACCTCCTGGCCGAAAAAGGATCAGCATAGTTTCAGCGCCATTCCAACAAAATGGCTGTATATTTTTATAATGCTTACACACATGCGCCATTTTGCGGCTTAAATTTCGAAAACAAACAAAAAAATTTTTTGGCTCAGCATAAGCGGCTTACAATGTTAACTCTGGCCAACACACACACCGCACCGCTTTAGAGCCCGGCCAGGACGATGTCTGTCGCTTGTTGGCAACTTATTTGCAGTTGGTTACCTGCAGTTTAACACAAATGTTTGAATAGCAAACTTTTTCCCCTATCTGGGCCCAGGCCAGGGCAAAAACCCGCAGCGATTATGTTTGGCGAATATTGGCTGTGAAAGGAATTTGCACCGAACAAAAAAACCCCAACGTGATCATAAAAAATCCAGAAGAGACTTATGTATTCTATGCTTAGTTGGAAGCCATTACAATGTTAAAGAACTTACTTTAAATATAAATATCCTTCGGTTTAGGCAAGCAAGAAGCCTTTAAATAAAATAAAGTTAAATATAAAATAAATTTCTTGTATTTTTACAATTTATAGAAATATTTAAAAACATTGTAGAAATTTCCAAAAATACGTAACAACAATAAGAACGTTTTTAAAAATATTTAGAAGTGAGTTCCTTCAAAAAAGGGTAGTAGAAGCCTTAAAAATGTAATAACCATTTCTGAAAATTTTTAAAAATAAATTCTTTAACATAAGAAGTCTTTAAATAATATAAACTATAATTTAAAATACATTTCATACCTCTTTAAAAATTCTAAAAATATGTAAAAACAATTAGAAAATTTTTAAAAATATTTAACAGCAATAAAAACGTTTCTAACAATATTTAACAATCAAAAGAACGTTTCTAAAAATATGTAAAAGTAAGTTCTTTCAAATAAGGCAAACTCCCTTTTAAGAATCTCCCCCCATTTGTCAAAACATAGAACCCTCCGCCTTTAAAGTCTGCCTAGTTCAAGGACTGGAATGAACATTATAAAAATATATTTCTCCCTATATTTTTACAGATCAATTCAAATTCATTGTTAATTTTTGTGCTTTTTTTTTACTCCCGAATCGTCAGCCGTAATGGACCAGCAAGGACAGGAAGTGATTCCCGCCGAGGGCTGTCCCAGCGAGAATCAAAAGCGGGAACAGCGAGCCCGCCTTATCAAGGCCCTGTGCTGCTTCAAGCCGCAGGATGCCAATCCGCAGCAGTTCTACAACTGCGTCCGGGAGCAGTGCATCATCCACAACTGCAGCATCGACGAGGGCGTGGAGCGGGCCACTGTTACCTGGCCGACACTTGGCAAGCTCCAGCGGGAAACCTATGATTCGGTAAGGTAAAGTCTGATTTTTTGCTTCCAAAAACAATACAGGAAATGATTTCCCAGCAACGTCATGCTGAGCTGCCCATACCGGTGCCGCGTCACCTCCTCTACCACGCCTTTCAAAAAGAGCGCAATGGCATGTGGTCCCTGGGACGCTCCACGGGTGGTGGCTACACCCTCGAAGCCTACAAGCCGCCACCAAAACCATCGAGAATACAGACCCAGTTGCAGAAGAAGAGGCCCAAGTACGACAACCGGCTGGATCTGCCGCCCAAGGTAGCGGCCACGCATGTGCCGCCGCCACCAAATACGAAATTTTCTAGGTAACCTACAGAAAATATACTTTTTTTTATATTTTATAATAACTCTAAATATTCTGTTTAATTAAGGGCTTCACCTTCGTCTTCGCGCAGAATCCGGAGTCTCTTACCACCAACCATACAGCGGGTTCAGTCCATTAGGCACATTTTACCCAAGACAACACGACAGCTGAGGCAGAAAAAGCTGGAAAAGCTCCTCGCCCCGGTAACCGTTGCGGATCCCAAGGCATCCGGTGATGGCCATGGAACTCTTAAGAAAAAGCTCAACAAGCGAAAGGGCACCAAGGCCAAGAAGTTGGCCAAACCCAAGGATCTGGAGGTTAGGACCAATGACCAAAAATTGAATGAGTCTATAGGCAATGTCCGTCGGCGGCTTATGATCTTTGGGAATCATAGGATCTAGTTCGGGAGGCCATATTTGAATATTTGTTAGTGGGTCTCTGTAAGTTCTAAATTAAAAGTGAACCAAATTATTGTCGTAGAAAATAAAAAAAATAAATAAATTACAACTTGGAAATGGAAATCCTTTACTGCATTACAATACCAAAGTTATAATACCTTTCAAGGACATCAAAAAAGTTGAAGCCCAATAAAACATGACCAAATACCTGCACAGTCTCATTTGCAAAATCATTCTTTATTTGCTTGGAAATATAGCTTCAAACCCAAAAACTAATTACAAAATACTGCCAGAGACGAGAGAGACATATCAGGAAATTGCTTCGAAATTACAATTAAGTTGGAAGCTCAATAACCATTGTGGGTCAAACTTTGCTTACCTGGAATTTAACTTGGCCCTGTCCCCACTTTTTCTGTTAATTATGCATGCCAAGAGCGGCCTGTTGTAGATACTTTTATCTACAGGTACATCTATCTAAAAACAAACTTCAAGCTTAAAGCCAAGGCTACGGTGGCCACAAATCAAATACGGCCACGCCCTCGCCATGGCAAATGCCCCGCGGTCGCCTTTTAAATAAATTTTCGATTATCGCGCACATTAAAGCAATAAAAATGTAATAAATTTTCAATCTGCACCTTAGTGGTGTCTCCTGCTTCGGAGAGATTTTTATCGAGTTTCGTAAATCGATGATAAAATTAAATGAACTTTGCTGCCGCTGTCTGCGATTGACAATGGCAACTTGGAATTTGCGCTGCGGGCGTTGTTTAGTTTTTCTCTGGTGAAGGCAATACACAGCTGCAATAACACGCATACGCACCGGAGGCCAAAGGGAAATTCCTTCGCCTTCGATTGTCTTTTGGCGGCCATTTTCATTTCCCTGAAGGTTTCGCCATTGTTTAGTGCCACAGCCACAGCCACAGCTCCCAGTCTCGGCTTGAATTCCAATTTTCATACTCGATTACCTTGCCCTGGCCTGGCCTATTGCCAGTGTGTACTACTTCCCTCTGTGTTATTGTAACCGTGGGCTCTCCTCTCCGATTTTTTACTCTGCTGCGAACCACAGCTCCACCGCACTCAATAAAGTTTTTGAACTGTGGAAAGGCAAACATTTTATTAAAAAACTTTTGTTTCACGAGAGAGAAGGGGAGTGGACCTTGAGGCCTGGGCGCAAAAGTTTACACATAGAAATATGATTTTACATTTGCTTTTAATTTTAACTCTTGCAATCATTTTTCGGCCCGGCCACCTTTTGCAGAAATATTAAAATAAGAATAACTTTTGCTTTTTCCCCCCAAAACAAAAGCCATAAATGTCGGCCCGTCCGCGTAATTGATTGTTGCACAAAAAAAAAGAAAAACAGAGAGGAAAACAATTTAATAAAAACTTTCCGCGGGGCTCTACATGCGTCCTAGTCAAAGGGGAATATATGTATTTGTGTTTGTCTCCCGGGGATTTTGTTGCCCAGCACTGGGCGTGAAAAATTTAAATGCTAATGAGCTTTTAATTGCTCACTTCAGTCAGCCAACAGTGCGTATGAGTAATCTGCGAGAGTGTGTAAGAATTAATGAACCTCTTGAGTGTGTGTCCCAGGCAAAGATAAATCGTGCACATCCATCTCTAAAGCCTTCATGATGTTAATTACCAAACACACACAGAGCCACCGGAAATCTACAAGATCCTGGAGAATAGAGAGCAGAGTCCTTGTAAGCGGGCGAATTCTAAATAAATGCACAACAATTGCAATTTCCATTGCAGCAACTTGATAAAAACTTTGCGTAGAAGAAAACTATTTGCAGGGGGGGCTGGGAAAGTGGGCGTAACTCTGGGCTAAACTAAACCCAAACAAAAACTTCCCAAAGGGGGGAAATCCGGTGTATGCGTGTGCGTGAGCAGATAAAACTTTTAATTAAATAATTAACAGGAATTGTATATGCATCGGTATCGTCCACTTGTTGGAGCCTGGTTCCTGGTTTCTGGCTCCTGGCTCCGATAGCCCCTGGCCGTAAACAAATACCCACACATTGTTGGCCAGCCGCTCGACCCACAAAGGTAACCAGCAAAAAGATTATATCCAAAGATAGAAACTGTTTTCGGAATGGTTATACTTTAATTAATTATTGCACGAATGGAAATAGAAAGGGGTGTGTGTGCATAGCTAGGCTCTTTGTTGGTTCTCTGCGTAAATAATTGAAATGGAAACGAAGTTTAATGGGAAAAGTTAAAGTTAGTTGCTTAATTGGTTGCTTTATAACAAAATTTATATAAAAAAGAATATTGTGACTACAAAATAATTGCTATATTTAAAGGAAACTCTTGGAGAAATATGTTAAAATCTAAGATTAAGGCCATAAAATGTATAAATACAAAATAAATATTTTAAAATTAATTATAATTTATAAGGAAAAGCTTCTGGAATCAGTAATTCTGTTGGTTAAATTCGACTTATTCTAGAATCTTTAAAGGTTTCGTGAAATTACCACCCATATATCCCTCTTCGCGTGGCATCCCTCATCGTAAATGCATACCCCAAATCTCCCTTGATGAGAGGCAGCTGGCATTCATGAAACCGGCAATATTCGCTGCATAGTTGCCAACCATTGACCGCCAGTGTGAGCCTGGCAATCACCATGACTATCGCCAGCATCAGCATCATCATTATCGTTATCCGGCATCGCACCCGGTATGCATCATCTGGATGCATTCCTCGACTGCGTTTGCAACTGCATTTCGGCGGTTGTCGTTGAATTTGCGGTACGTTGATATGCGTAATAACGCAATAAATACAAATTAAACATGCTTGAGTGCAATTATGCAAATTAATGGAGTTTATAGGCCGCGACACGGATCCCTGACGCCGCAGCCCCATAGCCCATAGCCCACATAGTCCGTAGTCTGTGGCCCGTAACGGATTACGGACCGATTGCCGGGCACTAATCTCTTGTAATGAACGCAAATATGTAGAACACGGCGATAATCGCTCATGTTCACATTCAACAATAAAGTGCTTACGAGTGTAACCCATGACATCCTGACATCACAGACACAGGATCGCTAATCGCAAATACAATGTTTCGCTGTCACGTTGAATTTAACGTTTGTCCCGTAAACATTTTCGATTTAGTCGCAGCAATTTCTCCTGTATTTTTTGTAGCTTTTTATATATATCTATTTTTTTGCACGGCTACTAAACAAATACTCGCGCAAGTCGCAAGTTTTATGTCCATGTCCTGCGTCAGCGGCAGCTGTTGGTCCTTGGGCTCCTTGGGACAGGCGATTTCTTCTTAAATTTCTATAATTGCTTGTGATTTGTTGGCCACGAACGTGCCGGGCAACTGCAATTTGTTGGCACACAAGCACACATAAGCGGGGAATGCCTTGTAATAGGTACATTAGAGGTCAAGAAAATACAGGGGAAATTATGGAATATATTTAAAAGTGAAAACTTATTTTTAAAATATTTATTTCATATTATTTTATATTAATTTATGTCTCAATATAGTGAGTTAAAAAAAAAATTATATATCTTTCAATATTTATACTTTAATATTAAAACTAAAATAGAAATCGTGAGCTAAAATGTTCAGTTTTAAAAGCACTCTTGTTTTATCCTTGAAATCATTTTAAAAAATTTAATAAATAATAATTGAATTTCTAAATATCTTAATATTTTTTACTATTTGTAAGATAATCACTATTTCCTTCACCCAAACTGTAGCTTCACTTGCCCCACCTATAAACATACATTTGTCTTCTCCTATATAGATTTTGCTATATATTTTTATTTGTCTCACGCTTTCAATAATTGCCAGTATTACACGTGGCCCTAATAAATTAGTCTTGGACTTGGTCCTGGCCAGGATACTGCTGCTGCTGCTTTGTTGGCTTATAGCTAAACGAAAACAAGCGACAAACTTGCCAATATGTTTGGGCTATTTCGTCGCGTCACTAATACGCCCCGTGGTCGCGCGCGTCTCTCTCTCTCTCTCTCTCTCTCTGTCTCTCTATCTCTTTCAGTATATCGCATGACATTGTGTGTGTTGGCTTTAATTACAGATTTTTACAGATATTTGCATAAAGCATTTACAAGGCATCCTGGCAGCTGAGTCCTGCGGCAGTTTTGAAGCCACATTAAAACTCAACCGCGATGCCTAAAATAATGCCATGTCGAAAATGCAAAATGATGCCACATCAATATGCCAGCCAATGCCGCCGCTCAATCACATTAAAAATTGCTGTCTGAACAGAGAACAAAAATTCAAAATCCAAAATGAAAATGAAAATGAAAATGATGCGGAAATGGTCATATATAATGACTAAAATTCTGTGTCTCTATCCCGGGCATTTTCTCTTCCGGATATTGAACGGATTTGAGCTGCATATGTGACGGCGCGGAATGATTGAAGCCATTGTCAGAATATTGAACGCGGCACATGGAAAACTTGTTACGGATATGGGAGGCGGACTTCCAATAGATGGTGGCATTTTCCGAGCAAATAAACTTTTGACTCTAACTAAAGGCATCAAATTGTAATTGTCGAGTGATTTGATATGGGAGAGGACACTGGGAAATTCAACTTGAATAGTTAGCATTGCAAACTTTTAGACGGCTGTTAAAAAAAAACGTATTTAAAAAAATGACTTACTTACTTTTAAACTCTTTTTAAATTGATTTTAAAAAGCTTATCCATTAAATTTAATATAATTAGGCACTTTACCTTTAGGCTTTACTTTTAAACTTGAACTCATATCGTAATGCATACTTTTAAAATGATTTTAAATAACTGAAACTTGAAATTCAGGTTTAAAAGTTTTTTTAAACAGAAATTCCTTCACTTCTTTAACTTAATTTCTCCCTCTGCACAATTGATAGTTCCTAAGCTAACTTTATGCTACAGTTTAGCTAAATAGAACAATTTCCTTCGATGACTTATTCAGCCTTTATACGGACATTCCGTCTGTAGTTGCGTTTTCAAGTGCTCTCCAGACAATGGCGGATTTTAAGAGGTTGCTCGCTTAATGGCACATTAACTCATCAAAGCAACCGCAATTCAGCCCCAGAGGAAAGTCAGTCACTTCCTCCCCCACTCTTTGTGATTTTCCCCCACGATTTTCCCCCACACTTTACACTTCGACTAACACCCCCCTGTACCCACCCAGGACATCATACAACATTTTAACAGCTGTCAGTTTTATGGCGCGTGACTTTTACGACAGCCGGCGGAGAAGGTGAGAGGGGGAGGGGTAGCAGGATATAGGGGAGATATATAGCTGCCGGCGAATTTCGGAAATCGGTTTTAATTGCCAACTAGAACAACAATGCGAATAGCAATAACAATCAGCAAGTACGCCAAAAAGTGCGCTACAATTTTTGGCAACAAACACGCATAAAACTGGAGTAGAGCGTGCATAAAAATAGTTTTATTTTAAACCCAACGACCATTCAACAATTGATGTTGGCTTGTGTAAATGTTTGAGTGCTGCATTTTATTACATTTTACAAACAAAACTCATTTTAATATGCAGCAGCAGGGCCGGGAGAGTTGATTGGTTCCAGCGATACACATTAAATGCGTGAAGCGATTTTCGAAAATGTTTTCCACCAAAAAAGTTCGGTCGTCGTGCAACTGAAAACTGGTTGAAAACTGAAAACTTTTTAAATGCATTTGCCTTTGCATTTATTTTGCAATCAGAGGAGAGGAGAGACGACGACATGCGAGCGAGAATAATAAAAGTTTCTTAGCAATTTTCTCAGGTAAGAACAAAAACGGATTTTTGCCCTTAAAAAGCGAAAGGTGGGGATCTATGTTAAGTTAAGGATTTTGTAAAAGCTGTTAAAGAAATTAAATAATCAATCTATAAATATGAATACTTCTGCACAGTGAAAACGTATCACTTAAGAAATTTTTTATATTAAAAAACAACTCTCTTAAGGCAACTCTTAGGAAGAGTATTTTAATTCCCTTCTTTACCTCACCTTTCTGCGTACATAACACGGCATGTTCTTCGGGCTGTTACTCCTGCTTTCGCCTGCCTTTCTGCACAAACTTTAATATTATTATCAATTTTCGCACAAGCTGCAGAAAATTGCATGCAATTTCCACGGCGGCGGCGCCAGATACGCTTTTCCACCGCTTTCCCAACCAACAACACAAAAGATGGTGCAAAATATTGCAACACATTTGGTGGACGGCATAAGTTATGGCTCGACCGCAGGTAATTAAATACCATGTGAGAGAGAGGTCCTTGCTGGTCCTTTGGCGCTTTCAAAATTCGCTTAGCTTTCGTTTAACTGCCGTTGAATCGCATCCTGTTAATGAGCAGCTAGATGTGGCTGCGGTTAACAAGCGCCTTGTTTTGTTTGCTGTGTGCTTGCTGGTAATTACAAATTCATGAAACACTATCATTAATTCACCAGAGTTCAACAGAGCCGCCGCAGGATGTTTAAGGAGAAACAGATAGGTCTTAAGGGGTTATGTGAAGTTATAAAGGATTTGAAAGTAGTTAGTAAAAATCTTTAAAAATCTTTCTTATACGAGGTATCCATTTCTATAACCTAACATCAATTTCCCTTTCACTCCACTTAATTTATACATTTTTTATTATTTTTATTGCCTAAATGTACAGCTCAGTTTTGTTTGGTGTTTGAGTTTATTGCTTACCACTTTGTCAATTTGTATTTCCAATACATTTGGCTTTAGTTGAATGCCATTCCCCCTGGTCGAGAGATACAGAATAAACTGCACCCAAGGAATGCTCCACAATGAACTGCAGAAAAGGGTTTTGGAAATCCAATTCGAACCTTGTTGCGCACTAAATTTTCAAGTGTCAAACTAATGGCCTAAGAAATACTTTATAGCTAAAATTTTAAACAATATAGATGGAGAGGGCGAAAGCGAGGCACAATTCAATAAAATATCCATTGTCCTGGCGCAGCTCGTCGTCTTTTGTGCAAGTCCTGCGTGTGTCTATACATATACTATATAGCTGTATCTGTAACTATATCTGTATGTGCACGCATCATTCATCCGGCGGCCATATTGAGGCAACATATCCGGCGACAGGATGCCAAGACAAGAAAATTTCATGCTATGCTTTGTACGTTTCCGCCTCGCCCCTCCTGCCCCCTGCCCCTGTCCTGCCTCAACCCCATTTTCGACCCTTTTGCCTGGGCGCAGGATTCTTGTTGTTGACTGCCAGTGCTTATATTTTATTTCATGCCAACAGCACTGTTTAATTACACACAAAAGACAACACACACACACAGATAGAAAGGGAGGAAGAGCGACAGCGGTGCATGTTAGCCTGCCACACGGACACAGATATCCTTCTTTCTGTATCCTTGTGCTCTGCTCCGTATCAGGTAATGGCTGCCCTTGCTCGCATGCAATTTATATTTTCTGCTCTCACTGTCGCTCCTCCTGAGCCTCGATTTGGAGTCCGGGTCCTGGCCAATGTCCTGGGTATCCTTACTATCCCCCCTCCCCCACTCTCACCCTGTTGCAGTGCAATTAAGATCGACTGCAAGACAAAAGGCATGTTGTTTGATATCCAGGCAGTGTTGCTCCTTCCTCCCGGAGACCTCTTTCAACTAATTTCTCAATTGTTATTTTTATGAGAAGCATTTTCACAGCATTACAGAAATAATCCTGATGCCAAAATAGCAACAAAAAAATTGTCCTGTGCGATAATAACTGATTAAGAATAGTGGTGACAGGTGCACCAAGGGAAAATCTTTAAAAAAATATATTTTGCAAGGATTTTTCTTTGGAAAAGAGGTTTTACTTTCAAGGTAGCTTAAAAACCCAACTGTTTACTTAAGTTTTTCCTGATTTAAGAGATATTTTATAAATAAAACTTTAAGCTCCAGGTTTTTTCTTAGTGTTTAATCCCAGCTTCTGGCTTGGTTTTTGTCATAATAAATTGGATTTCTTTGGGTATAATAACCATTGAGCTCTTGTGTGTGATTTAACGATGAGTTCAGCGATTGGCAACAATTACTAATTGCTATTTCGAGTGGTCGATGAACTCTGAGAGGCTCATATCGGGCCTGTCTTGTCTCTGATCATGTGCACATAAATAATTGTGCCATTATTAATAGTGTTTTAATACTCGTTGTTTCCTTTTTTTTTTGCTGTGAAAATTATTTATCCGATTCTTAACAATTGCATCATAAATTTCATTAAAGAAAGAACTCTTTGCCGTACAATTTATCATCTGGTAATTGATAATGCCAGCGCCTAGGACTATGCCGCGCCATGTTGATTAATTATCGCAATGACAACGGCAATGACAGAAGGGAAAAACAACAGAGGCTGCCGCGGCAACAAAAAGCGATAGCAACAATGCAAAGTTATCGCTGCAAAAATATTTTTCAAAATTTCAACGCCGCAGCATGATTTATGTCGGAATCCTTGGCCGAAGGACGAGGAGGCAATGGCCTGGATGTGGATGTGGGGGGCTAAAAGCATTGAAAGGTCTCGCTCGCAGTGCCGCAATGTTTTTTGCTCTTTGATTCCTTCACTGTTGCTGTTTGTTTAATTAAAAACGCAAAACTTTTGCGGTTCGCAGCCAAATTAAATTATGTTCAATTTAACTTTATGGTTCCACTTTGCTTTTCTTTTACCATTTCCCCTCTCTTGGCTGGCGGAAAAACCTCGCAATGAGCGAGTATTGAGTGTGACCCCAACCTGAATTTGGAAAGTTTTCAATTTCCGAATTACGGAGGAGAAAGTGCCATCATCAAATGTGTCGAAGGCGAAACAATGGCGCAAATTGTACACAGAAAGCAGAACTTGGCTTTCGGTTTTATGGTCTCAGTTTTGTTGACAACGCGGCGTATGCGCAATTTGTGACAAGTTGCCCTTTGTAGGAAGTTTCTTTCTTTATTTCTTGCGACATTGTTTCAAGGTTCCACAAAAGCCAAGATGAGAACTTGGCCAACATTCTGCTTGAAGTGTTTGTTAAAAAGTTGCCTTCTTCTTCTTTGGGCCTACCCAGGACAGCGGTTTTCTGGCCACGCTTTAAGTGGCCCAGCTATTTGATGGAAATGATTGACAGCCGCCTATGCCGGCACGAAGAGGCCCAAGTTTTCGGCCAACTCCAGCAATAGCAGCAGCCTCAGACCAACTTAACTTGGCCGAAACAAAGTGCAAAAGTCAGGCAAAAGTTTGGGCTTTCGGCTAAGCTCCAGGTAACTGAGCGGAACTCCAGCCAACCACCTTCTCGCCATTCACAATCAGGCAGCTGCAACAGTCAACTAATTCCCAGAAATGTTTCGCAAAGGTTTTCCATTCAACTTGATTGACAAAGCCATGCCAGAACGGGGTTATCCACTAACTAAGCCCAAAAGAGGGAAGGTTAATTATTGTAAATTAAGTAAGGGTTAGGGAATATTTTTAAGGATATTTAGTAATTTAAATAAAATTTTAAATGGACTCAAAGATCATTTATAAATTTATACACATTTTGTTTCAACATATTTTTAGTTAAAACGCTCTAAAAATAAGTTATATTAATAGTAAGCTTAACTTTATTTTCTAAGACTTAGAAACCCAGTCAAAAATATTTTGAATTCCCCTTAAATTAATCACAAATCAATAAAAAATTTAAAAATATTTAATCTGCAATCAATACAAGGCCTTTTGCCAGGCCATAAACATTAATAACTCATTTCGGAATGGCACTCTAACAACACTTGACTCAACTCAACTTGGATTGTAGTTAAATTTTTGTTAACTGATTTGTTGGGCACTTGAAACTACCGCAAAAATGGCCGCCACTCAGGTGTAATTGCACACAAATATAGCTAATAATGTTCTGCCAATTTCCGATAACTGCAACAATTGCCAGGCAATTGAAAAATAGTAAAAATTGAGCAGTCATCGCTCGTTGGCCGGGCAAACTTACATGGCCAGGCAAACGTTTATTTATAAATCATTTTATTGTCGGATTTATACATATATATATACATATATTTGCAGTCGGGCGTCGGAGTTTCTATGCCAATAAGCAGCTTACCGGAAGTTGTAATGCTGTAAATTTAGATTTCCGGCCGCAAGTGCAGCGCCATTGGCTTGGCAACATTTGCAGACCTCCGGCAAACAAAAAAAAAATAAACGAAAAACTCACAAAAAGCCAAGCCAAGCTGAAAAAAAGAGCAAAAAACTTTTGCCACAATTTCATTGAATGCCGGCCACTCCCCCATTTAGAGCCATTTTTCGTCTAAGGTATAAGCAAAAAGTTACCGGCTTTCGCCAGCTTTGGATTTCCCAAAAAAACCGCAACTCAAGCGAAACCTGCGACCAATTTGCAAGCCAGAAATATTTCTGCAAAAAAAAAAAAAGATGAAACTATTAAATGGAGAAAAATGCAGAGCCAAAACACCGTCGTCTGGGTAATTGACCAAGACTGGAGCTGATTGTCCAGTCTGGAGTTACTGTCGTCATCTGTCCATTAATCACGTCCTAATGTCGGGCCACACGAGTCTGTCAGAGCACACTAATGATCTGTGCTTTACACATGTACCCATGCCTGGCCTATAGATGAACCAGCTCGTATGTCCTTTCTACTCCTTTCTTGTGCCATGCAGGCAAACAAAATTTATTGATTTGGGTTAAGTGAAATATCAGTTATCTTAAGAACAACTATATTTATTTTTTAAAAATTTATTAAACACTTTTTTAGAATAGTATTAATGTATTTAAATATAAATAAAACATCTTCAACAATATTTAAGGTATTAAAACAATTAATATCCTCAAAAAAAAATATTAAACATATATTTTTCTTCTACAAAAACTTACTTAGCACCTCATTATAATTTACTATAATTTTCTCCCTGTGTGGTCAACATCTACTGGCCTCCAGTGTTCCACTTAACCAACGTGTTTCATCTTTCTCTCTTTGGTTGCTTGGGCTAGCCGTGTTGCTGCTACTGCTGCTGCTGCAACGTTTTTTATCGATAAAGTGCAATCAATTTTTACAAATGGGATTATTTTCTCGGCTCCTCTAGCTCTGCTCTGCCTTGGCCAAACGAATGAAACGAAAGAACGAATTGTAATTTGTTTTCCCCATGCATTTGTTATTGTTCTCCGACTCTCTCTTTCTCTCTCTGTCGCAGGAGTCTTAGTGAAGTCACCGCATTATCTTAGGGCTATATCTAGTGCTACATATGTATACCCGCACAGTCCACCTCCATTTCCACTGCGGAAAAGTCAGGTGGAATGCGCTGTGCTCCTCCACACAGGATGGCAATGCAAAGCAGCTTTCGATAGAGATTTATGCTTGTTGGTAGTTTTGCTCATAAAAATGCATTTTTATTGCTCTGACTGCGCTGCCTTTTGGCTTTTCCCCTCGGTTTACCCCTCGGTTTTCTCTCCATCTTTTTTTTCCTCCTGGTTTTGGCTTTTGAATATTGAGTTAGGTTTTCGGGTTGCTGCGCCAAAAGGTATGCAGCAGTTTCGGTTTGCTTTGTGTGGGTCGCTTTGTCGCCGCCATCGCCTCGTAAAAACTGTAATCAGGCAAAATAAATAGCGCCATAAAATAAGTTTCTATCTTTTATTGCCAACGAAGAAACGAAACGAAACCGAACGGAACGGGCAAATAAAAATAACTTACTTAACTTTTATTCCGCCTCTCATACAATTTGTGCCTAATGGCAATGCAATGTTAATGGATTTTTAATACTTCTTCTTGCTGCGAGGTAATTTTATTTAATTGTTTTCCCCGGATTTCTGCCCATAAATTCTTTTCTCGGGACGCTGCGCAGATTCCAAATGAGTTATATTATGGATGGACATTAAATCGTCGGGAAAATTAATCCCGTTATCCATTTTTTATCGATTAAGGCTGGAAATCTTTGAATTATCAACAGATTTATATCATTTTGATATTGGGACGTACATACTTAAATAGATAAATCGATTTTGTAACAGAATTTTAGCTTTAAGAATTCGAAAAATATTTGAATTACTAAAGGAAATATTTCTTTTTTCAATATTAACGCAAAAAAAATCAAATTTCTTCCCTATAAATTCCACATCCCGCCTTAAAACTCATCTTAAATCCTGCCAGGCATCCCTTTCAACCGCTGATTCAGCGTGCCATCTAAATAATAGCTAAAAATCAATTGATATCTATTTTATCAATGCCACTGCAGTTGCGGCTAAATTGCATTTATGGCTTTGCGCTTTTATTTAATTTTGCACATACAATTTGCCCAACTCTCCGGCCCTTTCTCGACGAGCTGCTCCTCCGGCTGCTTCTTGACTTGGCTCCACTGCCATTACCTCCGGCTCCTACCTACGCACGGCGGGATCCACACAGATATCCACAGTTGAAATGGCGAACCGTACTGAAAGAGAAATCCTTTCATACATTTTTCTATACAAAACCGCCGCGCGCTGCACAAATGAAGCAACATTTTCTCTCAAGAAAATGCGATTTGTGCGCTTTTGAATGCAAGCGACGTACTGGCCACGCCCCCCATCTACCGATGGAGCTCCCACTTCCCAATTTTCCGCCCCCACTGGGATGCTTATCCTTTGATGATGGAAACTGCTCTGGCAAGCGAAAAACTTTAGAAGCTTCAAGACGGGCTAATAAAGAGGCGGGGGTACACGCCCCCTTGGTACGTGGGTGCGTATGTGTGTGTGACTGCTGACCAGGCACAATTGATATGTTTTAAATTTCAGTTTACAATGTTAATCTTTGGAGAGAAAAATAGGGATTTTTAGCGATAAAAATCTGAAGAATTTAATTAGAATTTTTGTTAATTTTTATTTACAAAAGGTTCTCTTCAAAATGTATTGATATGTTTAAGCATTATTTTCTATCCATCTCTTTATTAATTTTCAAGAAAATTACTTAAACCTCTTTAAAATAATAATAAAAAATAAAAAGAAGCTCTTTAAGGAATTTACCATTTTTTCCGCATGTTTTTCTGATGCTGGGTAAAAAGTTTTACAAGTTTAATTATGCAGACAGAGCAGCTCAGTGCTGACAATGAAGTCTGGGTCCTGTTCTTCTGTGCCCACGTGGGATGGATGGCCAATTAAAAATGTTAAGTTTTCACGCATATTCTCCGGACTCCGGACATATCAAGGCTGCTACTGGGGACCGCAAAGAAAGCAATCCGCTGCCATACTCAAAATGAATTTTTTGTAATTTATGAAATGCGTTAATTGCATTCAGCAAGGATAAAGGGAGGAGTCTGCTCATTAACTGCACAAACCGTGGGCAAATTAAAGCCTCTCAGCTCAGCTCAGTTCAGCTCAGCCTCATTGTCCTTGTCACACCCTCCTCCTGTGATCCATCCCCCACCCCTTCCTCAGCACATACAATTAAAAAAGTCAACACCTTGAATTGAACCCAGGCACACTCTCGCACAGCTAGGTAATGGCTTGAGGCCGCCCAGGTGAAATCCCCCTCGAAGAAACAAAAAAAGTTTAACGCTGTGAAAATTTTCACAGTAATTAGCAAAGTTTTTGAGCCTAAAAAACAAAGGGCATCCGGCTTTTTTGTAGGCGCGTGTCATGCCCTGGGAACTGATGAAAGCAACCAGCCCTCATGGACCCCAAAGTAAATGATATGCCGAAAATAGTGAGCAGGGATTAGGGATGGTGAAAAATTACAAAAAAATGTATTCGATTATTTATTATTATAGTAAAATATTTTGAGATAAGCAAAAATCTATTAGATGCTTTAAAATATTAAAAACGATAACTTTCGATATTGAATTTTTCGATATAATTGATATTTAGATTAATTTTTATAGAAATGTTAGATGTTTACTAGACTTCGATAACCAACATTTCGAATAATTTATATCACTTATTTCTAGCCTTTAATCGATATGTTTTTTCTCTATTTATTTTCGCAACCTACATCTCTAGCTCCTACTAACCAACAGCAGTCCGGGGCTTAATCCACTTTATTTCAAAGAACTTTGTGTGAGAATAATTTGCATAACTTTGATATGAGCAGCCCATGTGTTTTTCGCTTTTCGGCTTCTTTTTTGAGGAGATGGAATGAATGTGTTTGGAGTGTGATGAGTGTGAGTGTTCATGTGGGTGATAATCACATCCATTTCAGGACTTGAACAATATTTTCAAGAGCCACTCAGTCAAACTGCGAACGAATCCATTTATTGCCATGGCTCTCTCTGGCAAGTATTACTCATTCAGTGAGGCGACACCTCTGGCCATATTTCAATTATACGAGTTTAAGGCACACCGTTTCGCTTCACAGCTTCCAACTTTCAGAATGAATAAATTGCTGCGGCCAGAAAGTGCTCAAATGTATGCAATGAAATTCATTTATTTACGCCTACGAAGCAAACAAAAGAAAACTGCCACAAAAAATATATATAAACAAATTAGCATTGAAATGGATACAAACCAAATGCGAAATGGCAGCGAATTTTTCATAAAATTGGCAGGTTTTTATCGCTTAAGCTTGAGTTGAGCTGAGGACACGCGTCAGTTCGCAGGATCTGAGGCTGGACCGCCCTGGGTAAACATCACAAATCAGAGAGAATGTTTATGCATGAAGCCAGAGAGCCACAGCGGGGCACAAGAAAATTTCATAAAAATTAAATTGTGCATTCGTGCAGATTTGTACGCTGGAATTATGACACAATATGCGACAGTAATAAATGTTGAGGCAGACAAAGGACAGGTAAAAGAGGGGTTTTTTCACTTGCTTTAGCGGTGGGAATGGAAGTGTTGCACTGTGGGAAAATATCTAAAATATATTTAAAGCTGTAGAATTTTATAAATACAAACATTTTTTTGAAGGAGGAATAAGTGACCATTTTTTTATATTTTTCAAAAAGTCGGAATAACGGTTTAACATTTAAATATAATTTTTTGAAGAGTCAGAAATTATTGGTTTCGGTTGTAAATACATTTATGAAATTCTCTCAAAGGAAAAATAGTTAGAACTCCAATTATACCTTCTTCATAGTCATAAAAATAGCTAAACATTTAAAAATATATTTTTATTTATAGCCAGAAAATATATTTATAAAGGTTCTATTAGGTTTTAAATTAGTTTAATAAATATTATTGTAGGAAAATTTATTGGAAATAATGTATTGATTGTTTTAATATTAAATAAAAATATAAATATAATTTTTGGAAGAGTCCGAAATTATATAGATAAATATTTTTAAAGGGGAAATATTAAAGACCTAATTAAATATAGATTTTTCAAAGTCAGAAAAATATTTAAAACTTTAAATCTTATTTTTTGAATAACCAGAAAATATAGGTGTTTAAAGAAAATTTAAAAGGAATTATTGCTGAACTTTATACACATCTCTTATGCTTCACATTCCATACACTTATATAGCATTATTTTCTTTCAGTGTATTGTAACATGGGATTGTTAGTGAGGGGGATCTGCGTTGCCATGGCAAGCCAAAAACCAACTCGGGCAAAACAATTTTCACACGTGCAAGCTGCAAAAGGTGCAGCTAAGCTCATAAATTGCCATAGCCATGATGACGATGCTGATGATGATGATGATGAAGGGGCTGGATTTGGATGCTGCAAGCAGGAAGCCTGACTTGGGGGCGGGTCACATTTAAATCCTTAAAGGGCCGCCTTGCCACACCACAAACAAAGTCGTCGGTCTGCCCCTCCAAATGTCTGTTTTGCGGATTCTCCTGCTCAAATGCAAATGATCAAAATAATTACATGAAGCGCACTTTTTCCGCTCCTTCTCCCTTCGCACAAAAGCACAAGCGACCGAGCGCGGTTGCAACTTCAAAATGATGAAAATGAGTTTTCTTTACAAACAAAATTAAAAGTAAAAGGAAGACCGACGAGCTCCGAGAAAATTGCACACCAAATCCAACGATGTGCAAAGTTATTTTTCACAAGTGCTTTGCAGCCCTCGTCCATGTCGCCTGCATGCGGGGCTATGGTTGTAAGGATGAGCATGTGGCCATGTGGTTCTGTGGATTTCCGTTAACTTATGGTTAGCAGAGTCTCTGGCTCTGTGCATGTTGGCCCCCACCATCCTTGCCGGGCGCATATTCCTATTTTTATGCTGTGCAAATGACAGCAATTTTTCATAGGGCAAAGCGCTGGCAAAACTCCCACTTCCACTCCCCCGCCAGAGCCAGGATCTCCCTGGTTTTTGTTGTCCTTGCGAGAGGTGCCAAGTGACAATAATTTTGTCTTTCCCTGCTCGGCAGAGAGGCGGCAATCCTCTGACGGGCTTTTGTTTCGCTGTCACTGCCTAATTGCCAAGATTTTGCGCTGCTTGGTAGACCGAAAGAACCCCCAGAGAAGCCCCAAAAGGCTTTCCAATTCCCCACACAAAAACCTTAAATTTCAAGTTTAAGAGGAGCCCTCGAGCGCAGCTGCCTCAGTTTATTACACATACGCAGTGTGGTGCAGCGAAAAAGTATTTAAATGGAGTGCAGTCGGTAATCTGTAATCGTAAATTGGAATCATTTGCATGCAGAGAAAGTAAAGAAGAGAATAGAAGAAATATAGTCAGTATTTAAAACGTTTTATTCTCTTTGTTTTAATTTAAAAAATAATAGTTCATTTCACTGTTGCATTTAACATTTAATATAAACTTTACCGTTTTAACCAACAAAAATAATGTTTAAAATATAACAAACAATAATATTAGCCATTTCATAATATCAATCTCCTTCAATATAATAACTAATTTATTTAATATTTAAATTGTAATTTTACAACCCAAAAACCCGAATAAAATCCCCAATAAATGCCAGTGCATTCCAAGAAACTTTGGCTTTTGAACTTTCACGCATTAAAACTCATTTATAATCCTTGGAAACGATCATTGAGCTCCTTTACTTTATGGCCACCGATTAATTCCAAAAAAAGAAACCCATTTACCCCCATTAAGGGTACATTATTGTACTTTGCCATAGATCGTTGAACCCCAAACTAAATGCAGCAGGCATTAAATTAAAGCAACAACTTGGGCGATATTTTTATGTCAATCATCAAAATCAGATGCCGAACAAGTCGAACGCTTAAGTCGCTCCGGCGGCAAAGGACAACTACTCATAACTGTTTGGCTTGCTGTGAAAATATCAATAAAGAAAACTAATGAAGTGCGCGCTGCCTTAAGTGGCTTATTGTCACTCTGACACCCCCATACACACACACGCACAGGCAGGAGGTCCTCCTCTAGTCTCACTCGGCGAGTGTGTGTGTTTGTGTGCATATAATGCCAAAGGGCAGAAGGACGAGAGCTCTGTGTCGCGTCGCATCATAAAATCCGCACTTATTACTCCTTTTATGCAACTAAATATGTACTCCCAAGTAAATAGCCACAAGGATGTGTGAGTGTGTGTGTTTATTTACTTTCGGTTAAGTGGACACTGTCGCTGGATTTCTTCCACGGAGTTGGGCACACTTGAGAAAAAATGGGACCAGGTGTAATTCCCCAGAGGAGAGGGAATTTTAGAAATATGTTTTGTTTTTTTGAGAAAAAGTGTGGACATGTTTTCATAATATTCATAATAGAGAAGGGTTAACTTTTGTTTTATTTAAATCTGAAGGAAATAGTCGTTGTTTTAACTAAATTAAAAATTAATTTAATTTTACAAAACCTAGCATAATATATATTTTTTAATATTTTAAGAAATGTATACCATTTGTTTTCTGTGTCCTTGCCCTTCTGCTGTTTATTTTCGGCTATTAGCAACCAAGGAAAATCCTTTAGGGTCAAGTGGTCGCTGTCCTGCTGCTCTTGTCTCCCAGCTAGCCACACAAGGACTCCAGACTATATTGGCCGGTCAAGTGCTGGCAAAATATTTACGCAACGTCATTGAGTGAGTAAATGCAATTCATGGCACTCATAAATTGCAAATCGTGGCGAGAACAAAAAAGGAACAACAAATAATTAAGAAAGGCAACGGGGGAGACAATGATACTACAAGACAACACACAGTCTTTGATAAAAGAAAAGCTCTTTGTGGCCATGGGTAAAGCTCAACATAATTCTTTACATAGCTTTTCCACGCACAGCCAAGTTCCATTTTCCGCTGTCTAAGAAAACTCGATTTTCCGGCAACCAAAGTGGAATGTAGATGGCGCTGCTTAGTTAAGACCAAAATCTGATTAAAACCTGGCTTATAAACCAAATTACTTCCTCATTTAGCATCATTACACCACTTCCTGCACACACACAGGAGACCCATTAAAAGAAACCTCTCTGGCAGTTATTACGCTTAATTTGAAAACATTTAATTACCATTAATTATATTTTTGTATAATTACATTTTCTGTTTTATTGTTACATTTATATGTAGGTATGTGCGCAGTGCACATCATCATGCATTATGCTTAGTAAAATCACGCAAATGTTTCATTAAAAATTGATGCCTTCATTTTTGTAGAGAGAGAGAGTGTACGACGTGATGTCTGGGGAAGTTTTTGTTTTAAATATATCTTTTTTTTTGCCTTTTGCAGTATCTGTTTCCGTAGCTATTGTTGTAATTAATGTAATGTAATGGGCAGTTTATTTGTTGGATTTTTGCACTCCTTCCCCATAGCGTTTTTTAATTAAAATTATAAACTCGCTTAGTTGGCATTAAATAACAAATTAAATAAATTCTACATGCGATTTATATAAAAAAAGTTACACATTTCTTTTTTCTTTTTAATTCAGATTTCTGTTTCGTTTTTTCTGCTCTTCCTTCTGGTGTATACACTTAGCAAAAATATGCATTACAAACTATTAGCAGTGTTGCCCTCGGATCGGGCGGGGCGGGGGGTTCGGAGAAGAAGTAGGAGTAGGCGTGGTGTACAAATTTAAAACCTAAGAATATCATTCGCACTCTGGCTTTGAGAGGGGAGGGAGAGAGAGCGATCCTTGCAAAAAGTAGCCACTTTCTTAGTATCTAAACTGTCCCTTCTTCCCCCTCTCGTTGTGGTAGACCCTCAGGGGTGAGTAGCTGCCATTGCCGTTGCCATTCAGCGATGCTCCAGCACCATTTCCGGCGCCCTGGCCATTACCAGCACCATTTCCGGTTCCTGTGCCCGTGCCACTGCCACCGCCAAAGTTCTGCGAGGCGGAACCGGAAATCAACTCCTCGGAGTGCTGGGGCTTGGCAGTGCAGCGAGGAGCGAGGATCAGATTGTAGATCCCAAAGTAAACCAGAGCCACGATTAAGGCCACCACGGCCAGCCATTGGTAGCAGCAGGACCAGTACTCCAGCTTGGGATGCTTCTCATCGCGGGCCAGGCCAATCAGAGCACCAAAGCCCTTGCCTGGAAGGGAATACAAATTCAATTATTAAATAAAATTAGTAAGTTAACAAGGACTCCTACCCAATCCAAAGAAGGCCAAGACAGCAATGGCCTGTCCCGTGGCCGTGAGCTTCCTGGGCATGGCATGACGCATGTACAGGATAATGGTGATCCAAAGCAGACCAATCACCGCTGGCTCAATCACCTCCATAACCACAGTCAGCCACTGGCAATCCACATCACTCAAGGCGGTAAATCTAATCACAAAGATGGCCAAACCACCAATAAATATGTTCGAGTGACCACAGTACTCAATGAACTTGTCCACATTGAAGAACAGAACCAGAATCAGGATCAAACCCGAGTAGCACACGGCATTAGCATCTGAGAAGGTCCACCTCAGGTAGCTGTGGATGCTGCTCCAGAAGGTTCCAAATAAGATAGAAATCAAGGTTAAGATAAAGATTTCGGGACTGTAGCGACGAATGGCGGACATGGGCACCACCAGCATGCCGGTTTTTGTGTGCCACCACCATTCCGGTGGACTCAGAGGCATTTGCGAGGCGCAAAGCAGGACAACGGCACCCAAGACAAAGCACACAATAAAGATGATCAGGGCGGCCAAGGCAGCATCCTGATTGGGCTCGTTCTGGAAGAAGAACAGATCCAGCGGCGAGAAGAGCACCACATAGCCAATGGCACCCCAGACATACTGACGGCACACCTCGCCCCTGCCCTCGGAGGTCTCACGCACGGCAATGACGATGGCGGTGTTCAGGAGGGTCAGGGCAGCCATGGGAAAGATGTCGCCCAGCAGGCGGATGGTTGTATAACCCACAAGGGTGTCCTGGATACTGCCAGTGGTCTAAGGATTAAAAAGGAAAAAATAACTTATATTCTGTCTTAAAAGAAGCCAAGGAAGTTTAGCTTACATTGGTACATTCGCTGTCCGAGAGCACACTCTTCTCGTGGTAGGGATTCACCACCTGGCACTCGATCATGGGCTTGCAGTTGTCGCTGTTGTCCTTGACCTTCTTTAGGTCCTTCATGTACCTGGCCTGATCGGCGGGTATGTTGCACTGGAAGCCCTCTGGAAAATAAGAAATAAATTAATTTAGAAACTCTCCAAATTATTCTGTAAACAACTCTTACCCAATGGATACTGGCACCAGCCATCATAGTCGTCATCCTTCTTCTCCTGGCTTATGGCCGAGCCCATGAAGGCGTCTATCACCACGCTGGTGGTGTCCTCGGTGTAGGCATGGCAGTGCTTTACTATATCCTTGCCCTCCTCGTTCTTCTGGGTCAGACACACATGCGGCGGCTGGACATAGACCTTCTTGGGAGCCGTCTTCACCTGACGCACCGCACGATGAACCGTAGCCTCGGCACTCAAGGCCTCCACGCCAGCACTATCCGCCGGATCGGAGCTCTCCAGATCTCTACGCGTGCGCAGACTCTCCGTAACGGCACTGGTGGCCTCATCGTCATAGTCAAACTCCGAGCTCTGCTCCGTGGATGGAGCCAGAGTTGGCTCCTCGGCCAGCCAGGCCACATACAGAGGCTCGTACAGCTTGGGATTCTGGCAACTGTAGGTGCAGCGGGTCAGATTGATGCTGCCCTCCTTCTGCTCCCAGCGACTGCAACTGGCATTCGCGCCGCACTTTTCCTGGAACAGGAAGCCTCCACTTTCATCGCAGCCAAAGCTAACCAGAGGTTCGTGCGACTCCGAGCGACTGACATCCGGAACGGCGAACAGAAAGGCGTAGATGAAGGCGGAGATCAGCAGGAAGACGGCCGTCAGCACACGCAGGGTGCGTCCAAAGGTATTGGGATTCCTGGCTGCCAACCTATCCGCCCAAGGACCTGCAATCAAGGGACCCAAAATGGACACAAAGGGAGCCAAGATGGTGATGGTGCGGTATTCCGAGAAGTTGAGACCCAGCAGCAGGGGCTTGGTGGCATGAAGGACATGCAACGCAGCCAGACCTTAAAAAAGACATTAAAAATTATAAATATTTGTATCTGTATCTTCTGGGCTTATTAACTCACCGCTGATCACGAAAAACACCACAAACTTGAGCGAGATCAACGTCTTGTTGACACGCGGCTTGCGCTCGGCAATGAAACCCATTTTTCCTCTATAAACTATCTATATAATCTCAGTAATTAAGCCACCTTTTCGGTGGGTTTTCGTTCTCCCAAGTTGGTTTCCTCTTCCAAGTTTCGTTGGGACTTAGTTAAACATGTTAGACTCGATGGGTTCTGCAAGGAGAGAGAAGAATATAAAATAAATAAGAAATATTTCTACAAGTTATATAAGAACCTTGAGTTATTAACCACAAACCGCAGTTACTGCTTACACTATAAACCTGGGACTCGGCTGTGATAACTATTGATATACCCTTACAAACAAAATATTTTATTTCAAACTGTGTTCTGCTCAATTTGTGGGGATATTAAAAACCAATCGAGACATTTGATGCCACCCGTGGATGGTAAATATTCCAAAAATTATTGGGGAGAGACCCCCACATTACAGTGAGCTAGATAAACTTGGATGACACAATGGGGTGTCAAAAATAAACAAGTGTCAATAGTCAATAGGCCACAGACGACATTCAGCGCGCAACAACACAACAATAATTGAACACACACTGACACAACAACACCAACAACAACAGACAATAGTGAAATATATATTGTGTCTGCCCTAGACATAAATTTAAATTAACTGTCAACGAAATTGTCAATGGCACATAGCTTTAATCGTCAGAAAACTATTATAAGATTTTATGATAAACAGGAGGAGCTACACACAGGGTGGGTTTAATGGATGTTTTAAGAGAATATTAGGCATATCAGAAGCTAGAAAATAAATTAATAATTTGAATAAAAGATATTAAGTAAAAGAAGCCTGTATAATTCTTTAAATAAATATATATTGGATTAACTTAAACGTTTTAGAAGTAGTTGATCATAACTACAGAACATAAAAGCATTACCTTATCATAAAAATATTATTAATCAACAGAAATTCTTTATTTGATCACTATAACATCCCCAGATTTCATGATAAGAAGGGTGTTTCCTTACACTTAATCCAACCACTAGACAGGGCATTAAACCCACTCGACAAGTAAATTGCTTGATAATAACTAAACTGCAAGCCCACTCTTCTCTCTCCATCTGAAATGCAATTTGCAAGATGATACTTAAAGTGAGCCGAGGAGGCACTCATTCTGACAATGCAACTCGGAAGGGAAAACGAAAGTGCCAGACGGCATTCATATATATTTTCCAGCTGCTGGCAGAGAGAACTCTAAACAAAACAAGATTTTACTACAAGTAGTAGCCGAACCGGTTTGATACAAGATAGGCAAATTACATCACCTCAAGCGGAAAGCGAAGAAACATTTGACTGACTCTCTGCCTGCGATCTGTGATCTACGCCCCCTAAAAATAAAAACAAATTAAATAGAAACCAAAGAAGGCCAACGAGGCATTTATCAGACATCTGCAAAATCTCAAGAAGAGCCAGCAGTTAATTGGAAAAACTCACAGCCCAAGGTTCGATTTACATAGGATTTATTATAAATTTATATAGTGCTAAGCTGTTGGTGTTACACTGCCTTAAGGTCCCATTAATAATCCCCTGACGGCCTTGCCAAAGGTCAAGCTAAAGGCACACAAAAAATCATTAAGTAAACATTATCTTTAGGAAGACTAATGAATCATCCCGAAATGCTGTTCCAATCTGAATTATAAATAAAAAGCTGGCGCAAGAAATTTATAGAGATTTTTCTTGGGGTTATCAGTTGATGCCTGAAACAAATTGTTTCAAAGCTCAAAAATATATAAAATAGAGGTACAGAGAAAAAAATATAATTTATAAATATATACAGATTTTAAAATTTGTAAATTAAAAATATATACAGGATTTAACACATATTTTTAATATATAAAATACGACAGGAAATAGCTCAAAGAGAATTCTTGCTAAGTCATAATTTGGATAGCATAAGGGATAGATTATTCGAAAAAAAAAAACTCTATAAAATATCTAAAATCTTTAGGAGATTATCTAAAGCACGTTCGCAATTTTTGGCTAATTTTAAAACCTTCAAACCTTCCTAAACTACTTTGTAAGCAACTCAGCTTTTTCAAACCCCAAAATCCCACAGAATATCAATATTTTTCCGGTGTAATAAACTATATTATTGCCTTATTATTGCCGGCTTATCTCAGCATCGGCACTAGGGATTTAGACTAGGCGGTACGAAAAAAGGTCAAATGGCTAAACAAAAGCCAGCAAACTAGCAATGCATGACGTAAGCCGGCAAACAACAAATAATCAACAACAATACAAGAGCAGCTATAAAAAATGTCGTTGCTGTCGGTTTGAGACCGAAATTCAAATTAGTAACCAGCCAGCAAAAACAGAAAAAACAACGAAGCTTCAGTTTCAACTTAATCGCACGCACACCCTAAAAAAAAAAAAAACAAGAGAAGAAAAACTAAAACCCAATATATAAAACAAAACCATCCGAAACCCGGACCAGCAGTGATTGCCCCACATGGGCACTATGTATGACACAGTGAGCTTATTTATGACCTAAGGTAAACTTTGCCCGGCGCTAGCCCCAGGAAATAAAAAAAAATACCTACAAAATGGCCACCATTTTCCATTGCGTGTTTGGATATATGTAGAAGGTACAGATCGGAGGAGGTGTGGGTGGAGGAAGAACAGTATGATGGAATTACTGGCGAAAACCCACGGGAGCCACTGGCATTTGACAATTAACTTGCTGTACAAAAATGAAGCTCAGGCGACAAAAAAAAGCGAAGAAAATATAGTTACACCATGAAAATAAATTATATTTAAGCCTTATGATTTTTTTTAGAATTTTATTTTAATTTTTATATAGTATTTTATACCTAGAACTGCAAATTTTAAATCTTAAAAAAGATTCAACAACATTAACAAATACCTTTCAATCTTTAAAATATTTCAAGACTTTTTCTAATTGGTTTCTTTTGGTAAAGTAATAAAAGTTAATTTTATGTCTTATAAATTTCCCAAAAAAATTACAGAAGCAGACTATATTTTATATATTTTTAGTATAAAGCCAAACCCTACCTTAACATAGAGTTTATATAAATTTTATAAAAAATAATAATTTCTTATAAAATCTTAAAAAAATGTTATTAAATCATAAATAAATTGTTAATAATAAAATAAAACCCTCCCTTTTTCCCCCAGTGCATTCAGGTGATCAACCTCTTTGGGTACTTCCCCTATCTAGTTTCATAATCGACGACTTTGCCGCCTGCGCAAATGTATCCGAGTTTTCTTTGACGTTTTCGCCACACTTGGACCGCTCGCAACTTTTACGCTCGGCTGGAAATTAGTGGCTCTGCCTTTTGTTTTCGACTTCAAAATAAAAGAAAAACCTAACAAAAAAAAAAACGAAAAATTAAAACCCACTGTGAGAACTCTGCGTGCATTGGGGAACTTGATGTTGTCGCCACCGGGGCGGTAATTATGTACGAATGTACCCAAAAATAGAAACTTAATTACAATGAAAACGGCAATGGGTGCCTTGGCTTATGCGCCCTGGGTGACCCTCTATTATTTATCAGTTGTCCAGTAAATCACTTTGTAAATGTCAATTAGTGATAAGGCCAAAGACAGGGTAGCAAAAGCCAGAGACAATGAGGCAATATATTTGCCCATGCTTTATGCAAATCTCCATTTCTATTTGTTAGCATTGATTTGGCTTGGTTTGCAGCTGTTTGTGTATTTGTGTTTTTTGTTGCCACAAGACTTTTTCACACCTTTATGGGCAGCTGGATATTTTGAGTATTTTTTTTTCGCCATGTTTACCTGCTTACTGTATCTATATTTTGACAGCCACCGCGAATTTTTAGATACAAAGTTGCCACTGCACTTGGAAATTTATTTTAGAGGGAGGCCTTTTTAGTGAGAATTTATGACAATATTACAACAATTTTTTGTATTTATTTAAATGGTTAAATAATGTTTTATTTCAGACAAATATTTTAACAAAATAAAAAGCAAAAAATTCATAAACAAATGCTTCAGTGAACCACAAAAAAACTTCTTAAATTCGGAAACCATTTGTCGAATAATATTTTTAATAATTTTTGACCCACTTTCTCCCTTAAAAAGAATTTAATTTTTTAAATCAAAGAAAATCTACAAAAATTTTGTTTTAAAAAGTCCTTTCAAAACAAAGCTTTAAAGAACCTTTTCAAAGGTATACACAACTTTCCAAGAGTTTTCTTCTCAAGAAAACCCCCTTTTTTTTTAATTGTGTACCTCAAACCCCATTTCCCATTGTGGGTCAATTGGTTTTTATTTATTTTTTTGTGTGTGTAGTATTTGTTTTTCTTTTTTTTTTGGGCTTGTCCTCAGACAGCGAGCCGCCCGCTTAATTATGCGTAACACGACGACGTCAACGACGGCAACTGCAACAAATGCAGCAACATTGTGACGTTCAATGGAAAAGCCGCAACAAAGAAGCAAAGCATTTAGTTAAATTTATGAATAACGCTGGCCACACTGTGCCGGTGAGCGAGCGGCTTAATTAACATTTAAAATGCATAAATTGTGCGACGTTTCGAACTGTGTCAGCAATTTGGCGGCTAACATGGGCGGCGAGAGCCGAACGTGGGCCCAGTGCCCCACAACAAGTGCAGCGTCACCGAAGGTCTACTATATAAACGATAAAACTGTATAGTCTAGACCCTCGAAAAGGTCCAATGAAAGAAGGGGAAATTAGGGAAAATTTTATGGCATTTCCCCTGGACGGGTGCCAGACTTCTTTCGGCCAAGTCAATGCACGGCTAATCGCGCGAATCGATACATTTTTACACATTTTCATTTCGAACTCGCGCGAGCGCATCGGCAAACCACAAAAGCGTTTATTTCAATTGTAAATAAAATGTTAAAATTGCGCATATTTTTCTATAGCCTAGCCTCCTGGCCTTCTGACATTTGACTGTCGGCTGGAAGGGAAACAAATAAATGGATAATGATACCAGCTGTAGTTTGCCAATAAGCGAATTAATTCCTCTTATGCTTGAGAGGTGTGTTCTCATGGAGATGTATTATTAAGGTTTATCTTTACTGTTTATTTTGGCATTTTTGTAACGATTTTAGAGGGAATTATGTTTAATAAACTAAGTGGAATTTAATTTAATAATAATTAAGAGAGAGGGCTTGAAGAAACAGAGGCTTGGCAGAATTGCAATGATTTTTTCTCTTCAATTTATTATTCCAAGAAAGGTGTTCCTAGGATATTAAATTTTTTTTTTATTTTATTTCAAATGTATTCCTCAAATATTCTAGTAAAAATATTTTCACGTTTTCTCACCTCTTCAAAATTATTTAAATTTAAAAACAAACACAAGTAATTAACTTAGGCGACTCAAACATGAATACTTCAAAATACTCTCCCCCCATATCCATCGACTTTTGGCATTTTTCTTCGATTGTATCATAAATTTGTACGCTTAAGTGAGAGCTCAGAAATTGTTTACAATTGTGGGCACGTAGTAGCGTGGTTCTGGTTTATTTTCCTTTATTACATTTGCATTGAAACGACCTACACACGAACAGTCGACCCACACACACACTCCAAAATACTATATATTGTTGGACGATCGAGTAAGGTACCGTAACGTTAATCAATGGAGTAAGTTATAGAGTGAGTTATTGATGGATGGATGGGTGTTTTTTCCTGAAGGCGAGGCGACAATGCACGCCTCGGAGCCAAACCTTGGATCGCACACTAAAGTTTATTAGGCCCATTTCCGTTAGGATGTGTGTGTTAATCATGTTGTGCAATAATTCATTGTTTTTCGTGTGAGGTCTGAGAGTTTTGCATTGGAAATGGAAATGGGAATGTCATAAAGACATATTTTCCTGACTCATAAACGCAACACAGGGCTACAGGGTGGTGATAAATGGATTTATTTCTTATATTTATGGGATTTTCTGAAAAAAAAAGTAAATAAGAGCCATAAAGGAATTTTTTTCTAAATTAAAATGATTAATTTTTATAGGTGTACGTATTTTATGAGTTTAATATAACCTGGAATATTTAGAATAAATTTTTATATAAAGAAATACTCCACCACATAGTTTCTTAGTTTAAATTAAATGTTTTCTTCTATCTAAAAAGCTCTAAAATATTGTAAAAATTTATTTATACCAAAAACTTTGTATATATTTAACCAAAAATATAAATAGAAATAGAATAAAAAATTTTTAGTTATTTAATAAATCTCACCTTTTACTAGTTTATAGTTTTTTTTTAATAAAATTTAATATCACCCTAAAATCTCCTTAAAACTACAAAATACCTGTAGCCCTGTGTCAGATAATTCTATATCTATAAATATATCTATTTATAGACTATCCATCGCCCACAGTTGTCTACAAAGCAAATTACAATCTACTTAGCATCTTTCAGCCGCCTGAGAAATGCACTCAAAAGCGCATTAACAGCATAACAACGCTCCCCTGAGGAGCTATTTGGTTATACAGTCACGCCCCTAACCTGACATAGACCATATATATATATATATGCCATATATATGGCATACAGCCAGACCTGGATCACCTCACATGTTGGCTCGTGCTCGCTGCCGGCTAATTAATTAAGCTGAAGAAATTGGGTCAACAGACGGCAGGCAGTGCATGGGAAATCCGGAGATGGGGAAAGTGACCCCGACCGCCGACCCTCCGTGGCTCGGAAAATTCGTAAAAGCAAGAATTTATGTGCAAATGTAAAGCCAGCGGAGCCCATGATTGAGCAATTTATAGAGCGGCAACACGCAAGTCACGGGGGAAAATACAAAATACAAAATAGAAAAAATAGGAAAAACGAAAAAACAAGACAAGTTCCGAGTCAAGTTATGCAGATGAACAAATCCAGTGGAGAATGGTAAACTATTTCCACATAGTTTATGGCGAAAATTCTCTCAATTAGTGCGAGACACAAAAATAGAGATTTTTGTCTTGGCCGCCAGAAAAAATAAATAAATGCATAAATATTTCAGCAAAGCATAAATTTATTGTTGTTTATATTTGAAATTGAGTTTTGTAGCTTCAATATGGACCCCATAAAACGACCTCAATTTAATGGCAACAGAAAATAAACAAAAACCATAAAGCGATTTTATTGAAATTCTTGCCAATTGTGGGTTATATTTCAGAAATATTAAATAGCCAATAAGATTATCCGTTAGCTTAGAAAATGTATAGATTTTTGTGGGCTTTTTAAAGCTTACTGAAACCAATTGTTTGCTTAAAGTTTTAATATTTTTGTAAACAAAACAATGAAGAAAATGTGGAACTTAAGTCTATTTTATTGTTATTTTTAGGCCACACACTATGGGGTAATCCTCGGGACCACATGTACATGTTCAGGTTTGTAATTCCATTGAAGTATAAAAATCTGTTTGGATTTTAATGGTGAGAGGTGGAGGCCAGGCAAAAGGCAATGCAACTTGTTGGATTTTTGTTTACATTTCGCCCATGCATTTCTTTTGTCTGTCTTTGCCAAATTGCTTATATACATATTCTCATTGAATTCCTGTTGATTTTCGTATACCCCGCCCGAAACTTATTTCAGCTTCAATTTGTTAGTGTCATGACCCCAGAGACAACGAATACGACAATACCGCGTCTACGTTTCTCTACAGATATTTGGAGCAATGCCTCCGATGACATCATCTGCCTGCTTTTGACGCAATATTTTGAGAGAGATCTATATTTAAAATACTTTTTAGCGCTGCTCACATCACCAAAAAGATCGGGTGGGGAGGGGGAGAAGTATAAGCGATCTTCAAAGACATCTTTTGAATCACTTTCGAGGGGTTCTGATTGGGCTATTTGCCTGTCAGAGTGTACCTTTTATATATTTACTTAATTAACTTCAAGTGACTATAATGTCTTTAAGAAGTAGAAATTATGATATGTATGAATGAATTTTTGAAATATAGTTTCAATAAATATGAAACATATGAGATCGCAAAAAGTAATAGTTAAAGATACACCCAAAATAACCAACAATTAACACTTCACAACATTTTTAAAATAATTAAATTAATTCTCAGAATTTATTAAATATATAACAAATCGTTAAGGCAATTAATTGATAACCTTTTTTGATTTTATATATATATTTAGAACCCGTTCTAAATCATATGTAGGTTATGATTACTATTAAAAAATATCAATTAAAATTTAATTTTTAATACTTTTAAGTATTTTTGCATTAAAATTTGTAACCCAATTATTTCAAAATATATCATTATATTTTGTACATTTTTTCAAGACCTATTTAAACAACTTTTAATAGGTTTTTGTCACTCATTTCAATATTTATCTAAGGAAACGTGCTTGGCACCTTTAATTGCTTTGCACTTTTCATTGTTTTCACACTTATTTTATATCACTTTACTGAATGAATTGCCACTTTTACAGTTTCTTTATTAAATTACAAATATTGATTCAGCAACTGGTGATTAATTTCTGGTTTAATCTCTTTCAAAGCAAGTAAAATCTTCAAAGAAAATTATTAATTATTTACCCAGCCCCATTGCACCTTTCAGATCTAAATCAATTTTCCAGCTTCACACAAATTATGATATCATAGCCCCCTGTAAGCTGACTCAATGTATGAGAAATTTGCATTTGACCTCGTCATTTTTTCTATGCATTTGCATTTTCTATGCATTGCAGCGTGAAAATATTTTTGCCAGAGACTTTCTAATGATTTTTTGTTTCGGAAAAGTTTCGCAACTCTTGGCCGAGGCCTTTAATTGATTTGTAATTGTAATGGCTTCAGTTTTATTTTGGGTTTCGATTAATTAGTTAGCGTCGTTAATTGGCGTTATCCGTAAACAGAGTTGAAGGGGAAGTGCCGCCAATTGAGACATCAGTTGTGCAGTTGCGCAGGCGCCGTGGGGTGGCCCCTCGATAACCTGCGGCTCTACCAAGTTGGGAACATGGCCCAGCGAGCTGGGAACTTGTAAGTGGAAGAAACCTGGTCACGAGAGACGAAGATGGTCGGATGTGGACAAAGTCAAGTCACGCATTTCCTCCAAACTTGATTTACAATTCCAATGGCAGAAAATGCCGCAAATGTAATTTTAGAGGGGGGATAATACACTATAGTTTTGTGGGAGATTTCTAAACATTACACCATTAAAATATTTGGAAATGTATAAGCTTAAATATTTTTAAAATTAAGCTTTCAAATACTTACAAAACTACTTCAAAATAACTGTAAGATCAATAGCTGAATATTGACTAAATAAAATTTCAAAAAGAGAATATTACATAAATGTTTTTAAGGGAATTTCGAAGTATAATTATTTATTATTATATAAGATGAAAAAAGATAAAAACCACACTTTAATTTAACTTTAAAATAACCATAAAAACCCTAAAAATAAATATGAATGCTCTAGACTTTTCATCGTTTGATAATAAAGCTAAGTATTTACCAATATTTAACTTGAATATTTTTAAATCCTAGCTTCAAAATAATTACAAGAAAATTCTCTCAAGAAAAGGCTTCTTTATAGATGAAAACAAAAGACAAAAACAATCCAAGACAGTGCAATACCCTCTTTAAAAAACCGGCCCCCAAGAGCGCCAGCTAGAATCGCCATCCACAAAAGGAGATACATAGATTCATTTGTAGCTACAACTTTGACGTTGGGCTGTCTGTCGCCTGTCACTCGGGCCGAGGTACTCGTAAACAGGAAAACATTTCCTCGAAGGCAGCATTAAGTTCAGCATGTTCACAGCATTTCCTTTGTCTGTTCTCGAAGCCGAAGCACTTTTTTACTTAATATATTTGGCGTGGGCAGTCTGTCCGATTGACACTGGCGCCCCGTCTGACATTGAAATCCTGGGTAATTTAACTGGCTTTCTGGGTGTTTGAGTCGCCAAAAATCAAAACAGAAACAGAGACCAAAGTTTGGCCTACTTTCGGTCCGCCAAAATAGTCGTGCGTCATAAATAAAAGCAAACACAGCTACTGAAAATGGGGGTCCATGACAGTTGCCGAAATAGCCCCAAAGAGTAAGTATCTTGCTCTCTGGGTATACATTATATATATAAAAACATATATATATATATTTAGGCACAAATCTTGCCAGGAGGCGACGACGGCTCTGAGTCATCCGATTCTTGCCGAAGCTTTGACACACATAATAGGGGAAAAAGTGTTTGGGAAATGCAAAGAGCGACAGAAAAAATACAAAATAAACATGTCTTACAACATAGTTGAGAGCTAAAAGAATTCTATAAATTAAATGGGGTTGAAAAGTTGAAGGTCAGCGAGGAAATTGTTTGTTAAAGTGGTCTAGTTTGTGAGATAAAAAAGAAAAGAGAACTACAACAATTTTAACAAATGGTTTTCAGTTTGTAATTGCTATTCCCAAAAATATTACAACAAATATTCTTTAGATAAAGCAATTCCCCAAAAACTTTAAAATCAAAAAAACATAAAAAATAACAAATGGCTTTTAGGTTCTAATTTTAATTCCCAAAAGTATTACAAAAATCCTCTCAAGATAAAGCAATTCCAATTCCCCAAATACTTAAAAATCTCAGAAATATATTTGCCACATTTTTTAGGGTTCTCCTGGGTTTTGATTATTTTACCATATGCCCAAGTGTCATATTTAAGAAAAAATAAATCACAATTAAAGTTTAAAGAGCTAAAAAGAAAAGGGGAAAATAATTAAGAACTTAAAGTAGTCTTATTTCTGTGAATTCAAAATCAAAACTACCAAAAATATAGTAACTAAAACAATTCAGAAACGAGACATTAATTTTTATATTTCATTCTTTATATGACTTTTCCCCTAGCTCAGTTTTTGTGACTATATTTAAGTAAATATTACTTTAAAATTCATACATTTTAGAAGGTCAATCTAAAAATATTCCCCCAAATATGCTTGCATTTGGTGACTTAAATTTCGTGTAAATAGGCAACCATTTACAACCCAAGAAAAACAATGAAATCCCCTAAATATACTGTTTATTCTTCCTCTTTTTCTCCTATATTTATTTACTTTTTTGCAGATTATTTTGGGTGACTTGGGTATCTGTTTATTTGCCCATATGCCTTGTCGTTTTCAATAAAAAAAACACACACATTGGAAATATCCTCAACAGATGTGCGGATGGATGAGCTCAAAATGTAGAAGCCATCATTCATATATATGTAATTGTGGAAAAATCAGCAGAATTTCAGTTTAGCCAACATAATTCCGATACGAGAGGAAGATCGGGTCTATGTGGAGCATATAAACACCGACAGAGATCGGCGAGAAGATCATGATGAGGTTATCGCCGATGACGCCGAATGATGTCATATGCGGCGGCGGCAACGACGGACACACTCGAATGCCTCATATCTAAAGCTTGTTTTCGGGTTTTGTGTTTCAAATTAAGCCCATACATACATCATTACCTATATAAAATATATATATATATATATATATAGCATATATATTTTATGCCCTATTGAGGCTGTGTTGGTGTAGCTCCATTGTTTGCCATTAGAATGTCTTGTCTGCCGGTTTTTAAAGCTCTCTCAAAGTTGTTTGTCGGGTTTTTATTTCCCTTTTTTTGTATTTTGTACTTTTTTTTTGCTGTCTGCAAAGATCGGCTAAGACCATACATACTACCTCATCGACTGACTGCCTCGCTTTCTGCTAAATTCAAGTTCAAGCAACAGACGCTGTGCGGGTGTTTATATACTTTATACTTTTTTGTGTTTCTTCAAGAAAGTAAGACAGGAAAACACACTCACCCAAGGTGTATATTTCTTGGAGTTTCGGTTGCTTTCTTGGGGTGGTTGATCTAACGTTTTCTAGGGGTGGTTCCTCAATCACTCCACCTTCTTGGGGTGGTTTCTAGCCACTTCTAACGTGCTTCTTGGCCTCCTGATTGATGGCAACGCCTGGCGTGTTTTAATTCACATTTCTCAGTTTTATTGCACAGCAGCAAAAAAGGGGTTGTTTTTTGTTTTCTTGCCATTTATTTACGTTTTAACGTACCGGCATTTGTTGGCCACCCTATAGGCATTTTTTCGCCAGCTAACTGGCTTATTTTTTTGGCTACTTTATGGTAACTTGGGGTGATGATAAATTGCTTAATTTATTGATAGATAGGGAACATTTTGGTACATGTAACTGGGTCAGAGGGGTGCCAGGATTTCCTTGTATATTATTTATAAGAAACAATAAGGAATCTTTTCGCCTCTTTAGTAATATCATATTTCATTCTTAGGGGTTTCTTTGTTGTTACCTAAAAAAAGGAATCAAGGGCATATTTTCTGGGAAAGATAAAGAAATTTGATATGCTGATTTTGTATTGCAAATATTTTATTTTGAGTTTATGAATGGAATGTGTTATGTGTATATTTTGATATTTGAAGCTTTGAAATATTTAAAATATTTGTACTAAACTCATTTAAGGGTGAACTCTAATATTAAAAAAAATATATATTAAAGGTAGCCCCCTAATGAAACCCTTTTAAACCCCTTTAATTTAGCTAAAACTTTTATTTGGTCATCATTTTTGTAGACTCCCCACTTTGGTGTACCGTTCCCACCTAGTTTCTGGCTGATTCCATAAACCCATTTAACCAACTATTAGGTCATTCCCATAAAAAGAGACTCCCCCGAGGAGGGGCTCGTCGTTGAAGTCATAAATGGGCAGAAATAAAAGTGCAATTGTGGCCGGCAAAGAGGCGAACGCAACCAGTTGCAACTTGGTAAGGGGAAGTCCAAGTGCCCGACGTCATGGGTGGAAAATAAAAATGTCAATAAAAATTACAGCAAATTGCCGCCTTTGGCATTAGGAGGGGGCGTTGGTGGTCACACGCAGGACTCGTGTAGTTACCAAGGTTACACTACATATTTCACCAGCGCCAGCCTGGCTATGTCCTTCGGGGCCCCTCTTTTGTCCTGGCTTCAATTGAGCGCTCGACTGATTAAATTACCCGAGTGCACAGCGAGGATAATGAAGCAGACACACACAAAAGGACAATGAGCGGGTGCCTGGCATAGTGCATTAAGCAATTGTATGTACAATATATGTGCCATGTCCTCGACGCCAGGCAGTCTCAGCGTCTAGGAGTCGCCGCGAAAATGTCATTTTTCATAGCTTAAACCCCAAAAACTTTGTTCCCTAAATTTTTATTGATTTTCTCTTTGGAGTTTCCCCGCTGATGATTTCATTTTAAAACCAACTTCTGGGCGCCTGGCCATTATCCTGAATGCAACATGTGAACGAAGGCGAAGACGAAGTCCCAGAAAGTGATGTCGTCGTCTTCCGCCGAAGGAGGAGACCCTCCACATCATTTTCGCTTTTAATTTTGCCTCCGACTGCTGTGCCTGTGCCACCGATGACCGCAGAAGCCAACAAAACCAGATGACATCACAGTTTTGTGAGTGGGTTTGATTGTGTCAGTGTGTGTTTTTTTGCGCCAAATGATTGATGACTAAGCTTTAAGGAGGTTTTAATAGGAGACAAGGCAAGGATATTCAAGGAAAAAACATAAAAATATATTTTAATCTTATTTAAAAATAATTTCTAGGTAAAAGGAAGTTTAAATAATTAACTTTGAATATAAAAAGAAACTAGATTGTAATAAATCTAAAATTTTAAGCGTTTTAAAAGAAACTATAAACCTTTAAGCATTATAAAAATATTATAACATATTGAACATTAGAAAAAAAATATATAAACATTATTTTAATTATAAATTAAATATTAAAAAATGTTTCAAGTTTCAAGAAATATTCCATCTTTCATAAACAATTTAATCATCACTTAAAAAGCCTTTATATATAGAATTATAATATTTTCTAAATATCAAAAATATCAATTAACAGTTTAAAAATAAACAATTCTTAAAAGAAAATATTTAGAAAGTCAATTAAACAATCAAGAAAAAATCTAATAAATATATAATTAATTATTCCCCTCATAACCAACCCTGTAACAAAGCTTCACCAAAAACCAATGCAAATTTAGAAACGTAATTTCATTGAACAAATCCATTGCCTATAGAAATTGAAAATAAATATTAGAATAATCAGAATACTGTATGTAATATTTGTATATATTTTTGGACTGCCTGCTGCCATAAATGTTTTCCTTAAAATCGGTTAATAAGGCTTCCGTTCTTTTGGGGCAATTGCTTAGGCTAATTATTTGGCTAATCACCAATTCGCTGCTTCTTGTATTGTTATGGGTTCATTATTTGCTATTTATACGTTTTTATTCTCCATTAGACAGAAGCACACACAAAATATATATCTGAGTATATATATAGTGACGTAAATATATATAGTAACAGCACGAGCACTTGTTCGTATGTCTCTTGGCCAACTGTAGCCAGGGAATTCGAAATCGTATTTTAATTCATTCGTTTTTGTGTTTCTTTTTCCCTTGCTTTCTTTCTTTCTTTTGTTTTTGTTTTTCAAATTAAACGAAAATATTTTAAATTCAACACTCGGGCTACGAAAATAAGTTTTCGAAAAAAGCAGAAAACTAAAAGGAAACACTATTATTTATATATATATTTATACTCAAGAAACACACCGAAAAGCGCGCGTTGCTTTTTGTTTTTGTTGATTTTATTCGTATTATTTTTTTGGTTTTTGGCGGCAGCTGCCCCAAGAAGAAGAAGTATATATCTTCGGCGTGGGTGATTCCGAGTCCGATTCCGAATCGCGATTTCGTTTACGATTTACTTTCCGGTTGCGCGTCCAAACGCCTCGCCGTTCGAAAGAAAACTAAACGAAGCGAGTGGCGGCGGTCGCTTGGCTCGTGAGGAGAACCTCCACCTCCATCTCCTCTCAGCCAGCAGCTGTTCCCATAGCCGGCATGAACATTTTCCTGGCATACTTCTAGTCGCCGGCGCAAATGGTTTTGTTTTGCCTTGTATTTATGCTACGATTTTTCCGGCACACGAAATGCTGCATATTTTGTGAGTTTTTTTTTCGCGGCTATAGCGTGTCTGGCATTTTCCAACCCTTAGGACGCCCGCAGGACCCACAGGACACATTCGCATTGGAAACATCCCCAGAAATACACGTGCTGTGCAAGAAGGGTGCTTTTTGTGTGTCTGCAACATTGAGATATGCATATAAAGATATGCAATAGAGCATTTCCTTAATGAACTAGAAAATATTGACCTAATATGCATAACTAAAAGGTCCTTAATAAGTTGTTTACCCTCTCAGCGAGGGGTGGAACTAAAGCAAATATAAATATTATTTTCGTGATTATTTTCGGCTGCTTTTTAATTGACTTTTAGTGGCTGTCTGGTGTCCCTTTGGTGGTGTGATTTAAACTATTCTCACGCTATGAATTAAGTCTTAATAATTGGGATTACTTTGATGACGTTTTCTGTGTGATTTCTGGACGTAATTCATTTAATTTAAATAATTTTAAAGCAGGGAGTTTAATTAATAACAAGAAAATTGGAATTTTTTTCATTCAGATTTGTATCTTTTCAGAGCAAGAACCTTAAAAAATTCTTAACAAATATTTTAATATTAAAGTTAAAACATATATATTAAACCAATAAAATATTATAATTCTTATTTAATCTTCTCTGACCAGCACTAACCTCCCCCAAAATGGTAATTACTCTATTCCCATGTCAGGTGCAACCTACCTTTTAAATATTTACCAAAACAAACATTTGACTAACTCTCTAACCATAAAACAGCTGCACTTCTGGCATATAATTCACAAGAGTGTTCGATTATGGCCAGAAACAGTTGCCCGGCCTGCTTCAGCTGCTTTGGCCAAAGCCCCCCGAGTGGCAATTAAATTTAATTTAAGGCGACATTCGACGGCAGTTGCATTTGTCTTTCGCCGGCGACAGGCACTCGTATTCAGTGTCCCCGAATAAATGATGATGATTCCGAAATCCCGCCATTAGATCGAATGGGGGGGCTATTTTCGATCGCACCGATTAGCCTATTGGCCGAGAGTGGAGATCTTTTGGGCTTTAACCCTTTGCAGGGCGCGTGTCTGGGAATGCGACCAGAGATCGTAATGGGGAATCGTTATGGGAATCGGAATAGGAATCGGAATTGGAATTGGAATCAGAATCAGACATAGTCTCTCCGCATCTCTCCGTGCTTTCTATTTTTGGTACGCTCGCAAAAAGCTGAAAAAGCTAAAGAGCCGATCGGTGGCCACGAATCTCCTTCGCTCTTTCAGTAGAAATCCGTTGGCCGCGCAAATCACACGGAGATCTCAGGCGGGCGGTCAAAGATACAGCCACAGATACAAACATCCGACAGATACAAAGATACACAGAGGGAGAGCGAGAGAGAGAACAATAAAAGACACACTCCACACATCAGTTGGGATTCGCGCAAAAATTGATGGTTAAAATAAATAAATAAATGATTTTTCTCGGTTCCACACATGGCAAAGTGCAGTGCGCCTTGAATCGTGTCGATTCCTCTGTGTCCGTTCCGTAATCCCAAAAAATGTACAATCCCAAGACACACATTTTTTTGCACCAATTTTGTTTTATTTCGAAAATAACCTGCTGCTGCTGCTGCTGTGCCAGATGAAAACTCATTAATTTTCACCCAAAATGAACGCGAAATTCGATGTGCTGTGCTGACTGTAATTTTAAACGCATTTCTTGCGCCTGTTTTGACATTGAAATGAAACAACCAATAACAATTGGATAATTAAAACGAAGAAAAACACGCACACCTGCAGGAATTTGAATATCTATCTCAGGAAACTCAGGAAACTTGGTTAACTCAGATACTCACAGACTCAGATACTCAGAGAGAAAGACGTAAAGATGACCACGCGTGGGATTCGACGCAAGAAGTCCACCCTCACGGAGTTGAAGATCGCCGTAATTGGAGCGCCCAGCGTTGGCAAGAGCGGTAAGATATCAGTGGGAGGAGATATATACTTATAGAAGCCACCAGTAAGTGCCGTGGCGGCGGCACCCAGACCTATCCGATAGATACTTGTGGCATGGATGCCGAGCAACAACAGCAAATTAGTTGAGCAATCGCCGATTTCGTGTATATTTAGACTCTGTTGTTTGTTTTGTTTATAAAGTGGCAGCAGCATACACACAGATACATACACGCACACACACTGAGATAGAGAGAGAGATGCACAGAGTGCCTGGCACTTTGGCATTGCCTGCCCCGCCGCTTTAATCGCTTTTCCACCGACTTTTCCTTCGATTTGACAAGCGGCTCCTCTGGCCAAAAAGACCAGGCCATGCTCTAATTTATGATGGGCCATGAGCACATCGTACAGACGGGGTTGTACACTTGAAAAAATAGGGTCTTTCCATAGAAATTAACATGAATTTAAGCTATTTTGGGACTATAAAGAGTGTTTAAAGATATTTGAAGCTTAGTAAAAAATTTTAAAAAATTAAAAAATATTTACTCTATGAATTTAACTTGAAAATGAGTATTTTTTGTCCCTAATTGAAGTGGAAATAACTTATCTTGCTTAAATAATCTTGTTTAAATATCTATTGTATCATTAAAACTTTAATATTTCTAGTGGCTAGATTTAGTTTCTATAAATTCTATAATTTCTTAATAATTATTAAACAAAGTTTTAACATAATTTCCCTGTTTAAAACAAAGCATTTTCTAGCTTTACAAAAATTCCCTATAATCTTTGTTTAAAATTCTTTATTTTCCCACAAATTACCCTTAAAAAATACTTATTTTTCCCAGTGCACCGATCACATATAAGTTTATAAGTAGCTAGGCAGTGGGATCAGGGATCATGGATCATTGCCGTGGCAGAGAAGTTGCATATTTCTTTGGTGCGGGCGACTTAGCGCACAAATTGATGTTTCCTGTCAGACATCAAGTACAACCCGGGAAGCCCCGAAATAATTTTAATTTGTAACATTTTGTTTTTTGAGCCCCTAGCTTTTGCTGGGAAATTTATACTCTGTCAACTTTGGGTTACACCTGCGTGCTATATGTCGTCGACGGTCAACAAAAAATGTTGAATGCAAAATAAAGAAAAGTTCGAATGAAATATGACTAGAAAATATGCTCCCACTAATAAATATAAAAATGTGAGGAAAAAGTCAGCATGGAATGCAGGAAAGTTGGAAAACAGGGCGAGGCATTTGTGACAAACGAATGAGCTATGGTCTGACTAGGGTTATGGATGAGGTTGATTTTTAAGCTTTTTTAGAAATTAATAAAAATAAAAAAAAAAAAATAAAGAAGAACATTATGTTAAAAGACACAGAAAATCTTAGTTTTGCCTTTTAAAAAATAAAATTTTAATTTAAAAATTCAAAATAAATGCCAGTAACTTAAATATGGACTTAAATTATTAACATACTGTCTAAAAAATTAAAAAATCTATATTAGTGAAAACCAAAACAAATGGAGACCCCAAAACACATAATGACAAATGCGCATATATGTTTAATAAATTTATTGCTACATATTTTAATGTCATTCAGCCGCAGACTAGAGCACAAATATTTTTTGGTGCCTGCGCCTGTGGCAATTAAACCGCCCACATCTAGATATACGGCCACGCCCACCACAGCCCACCGTCCGGCGGAATTAAAGAATCTGCTAGCCATAGACACGATCGCCGTCGTCGTGCGTCGAAATATTTAAACGTTGACCTCGTGGAAAAATAAGAAGAAAAAAAAGGAAGGAAAATTCGGAAAACATAAATTTTAAAAAGTGAGAGAAAAAGCACAGGGGCCCCGGTGTTGGGAAAATAAATGATGAAAATGTCGTTAAAAAGTCGCGAGGCAACCAAGGCAACGGGCCACACACAAAAAATACAGGCTTGATTGTTTAAGCTGGATTTTATTTGAAAAATTTGAGCTTAAAAATAAAGATTTAAATTTAATAAATATAATATAAATATAACAAAAGCATTATAAAGTTTTTAAAAACTAAACTTTAATTAAAGTTAAGGTTAAGGTTATTAATTTCATGAAATATCATCCAGCTAAAGCCTTTATTTTCCATTTATTTATTAGTAAACATTAAAAACTCTTTAAAAAATATTTAAGTATATAATTTAAGTAAATTTTAAAGGCATAACACACACAAGTGGAAGCACTAGACCCTCGACTGTCTGACATAGTCATTGTCATTCTCGGTTGAAGTGGCGCCTGAGGTTTCGGTTCCCAGCGTTCTTCCTGTCGCTCCTGCTGCTGTTGTTATTGTTGTTGCTCCTGCTGTGGGTTCAAAGCACTTGCATAGGAAATGACCAACGGCTAAGGACACTCACACACACACACACCCCGTTCCTTGGTAGGACTTGAGGCCTACAAAGGACAGCGGTGTTTGTTGGCCCGCGACACGCAACTTTAGGGCTCAGCCGACGAGGGTTTATTAACCCCACAAGGCGCATTTTCCACCTGCACCCGGTGCCAGGGGTTTCCTTCACGCTCGCTTAAGTGCCTGACCCAAATCCAGGACGAGGACTGCGAGGGTTGCTCTGGCTTCGGGAGGGCGGTGCCCCTGGTTTACACCTGATCTCGCTGATAGCGGAAGCCGCAATAAATTAAATTCATGTTACGTAAATGGTTTTTTTTAGCTTAATTTCATTTAATTTAATTGCAGCCCTAATCGTGCGTTTCTTGACAAAGCGTTACATCGGCGAGTACGATCACCAAACAGAGAATCGCTACAAGCACGAGGCCATGGTGGATGGTGAGCCGGTGCTATTCGAAATACTGGATACCTGTCCCAAGGTGGCAAATAAATTTTACTTTCCAAACCTTTTTCCTATAATGTTATTATCATTTTAGGCGGAAGACGAATACCCCAATGCCTCGGAACTCGTCCAATGGGCCGATGGCCTTCTCTTGGTCTACTCCATCACAGATCGCAAAAGCTTCAACTATATACGACGCGCCAAATCCGATCTACAGTCCGACACACCTGTCCAGCTTTGTGCCAACAAAGTGGATATGGTGCACCTGCGTCAGGTGAGCCGTGACGAGGGCGAAATTCTGGCCAAGGATTTTGAGTGCAAATTCAGTGAGGTCTCTGCCGCCGATCATGTAGACCAGGTGGCCGAAGTCTTCAATGAGCTGTGCAAGGAGGTCCTGGCCTCCAAAAGGAAGTCCAAACAGAGCCTGCTGGAGAGGATGCTGGGCGGAGCACGTCCCTATAGTCGGGGGAAGAGCGACAGTAATTTGCCAAAAGACTGATAGAGATGAGAGAGCTAATGAAATCTTAATGTAAATAAATGTACATTTTTTTATTAAAACGATATAAAGTGAGTGGAGTCTTTAAATCATAAACAAACACCCAACAAAATAATTGAAACAAAACTGCAATTTAAAACCTTTTAGGATTTTTTTGTTTGTGCTTGGCCTCGTAGGCCAGGCAAAGCTGATCAAACTGAACCTGAGTGAGCTCAATATCCTCGATATTGGCCACATTTCCGTATTGGTCTCCCTTGTACTTCTTCTGTATGGCCTGATACTTGAGATCTTTGGCTGAGCTATGGTGGCTGGACAAAGCCAGGATCACGGTTTTAAGGACCTCCAACTTGTATGAGGTGATCTGCTCCAGCTGGGGAGACCACATCTCCATGCCCAGGATGTGACGAGCCAAAGCGAGGGAAGCAGATGATATTATAGAAGGCAAGTAGAGCAGAAAGGGATCTGCCTTCAGCAGGGATAACTCGGAAATGTACTGGGAAAGTAAAATTTAGAAAGGAGTTAGAAAATATTAGTACAAGGACCTCTTACCATTGCCAAACTCTTCAAAACCTTAGACATATCATCACACGTCACAGCATACATCTTGATAAAGGCATAGGCTGTGGGCGTCACCAGCTTAAAGGTTAGTTTTTTCAGCATAAATCGCTCCATTTGAAGAATCTCCTCCCTGGTATAACTGTCGTCAGTGATGTAGATCAACTCTTCAACTGGAGGTGGTGCCATCTCCTCAAACTTGCTGGCTATAAACAAGGCCGTGGTGCCCACCAACTGCAACACGGAGCGCCTCACAGCCACTAGGCTGAGGAAGCGATCGACATAGGAAATGCTGAGGTAGAGCGTCTCTGTGTTCATGCGATAATCCACAGCCACCGCCACTAGCCAGTCAATCAGGACGGAGCGCATCTTGTAGCTGATGTCGTCCTGCAGGAGCATATAGAGAGGCTTTGGGCGATTTTTTAACTCGCCCTCACGGCAGGTGGCCAGGATATCCTTCTGATACTGGACCTCTGGGTAGGCAGAGGGCCTCGAGGTGGCTTCTTTCGGGTTTACCTGCAGAGATTATTAATAAATTATATTATTTTATGAGCTAAATATATAATTTATACTTAAGTATTAGGAGCATATTACTTTGACAATTTTATTTTAGAAAAAAAATTTAAAAAATAATATAATTATCCAACTTACTTGCTCATTTTTTTGTTCAGTGTCAGTACTAAAACCTTCTTTAACTGAGCGGTCCACGGACATGCAGGACACCACATCTTTGGAAAGGGAGATGGCCTGGAGCTGCTCGATCAAGGGCAGTAGTAGTTCATTTGATTTCTTAGCTTTGCATTCCAGAATTTTATCAGTTTTGTGGATATTTACCTCACGGCAGCCGCCCAGCTGCTTCTCACGATAGGGATTCGCATTATTCTTCTGGTTGATCTTGTTGGTGTTGAGCAAGCCCAGGGGCTGCTTTGCATTCTTGCCTCTGACCAGAACATTGGAACTGAAGTTCTTCTTGCTGTTTTCCTTGTCCTGATAAATACGAAAGCTGGCCATCGTTGTTTGCTATTTTTTTATAAGTATTCCAATATAATTTTTAAGGGCTTGGAGTTGCTCTCCGTTTGAGATTCGTTCAGGGAATAAGAAAAATAAAATGTGACAAATGCAAAGAAAACAGTAATTGAAAGAAAAACCTGGACCTACTTAGATCAAAAACCGTTTATTGATATTATGAAACTTTATTGGGATTTTTATTTAATTATAATATAATATAAATATATATATTAGATATATATATATATATTTTTGTTATACATTTCCGATATTTTGTTTAAAGTTTAGTTCTGCGTTTCACATCATTCAGCCACAGCCAGCCTTCATTTTATATAGTCAAAGCTTTCTGAACATTTCTTTATTTAGTGGCGCCGCCACGAGTTTACCTGAGCAAGTTTACCTGGGCGCCACTGAGTATTATAGCTTTGCCATTCTGAACGTGTAAAATGTATTAAACTATGGAGCCACTAAATAATTGTTTAAAAATTAATATTAAATTTAAGACGAGTGCTTAAAAATAAGCAATTCATTCAATTTTTAAAGGTTGATAATGGTTTAGGAAAATGTCTAAAGGTTATTCAACTAATAACAAAATATTTCTTAAAAGAAACTTTAGGGGAAACTTCAATAAAACAAAACAAAATCCTCAATTTTTAATAAAAACCTTTTATTATTATATTAATACAGTAATTTTTACAATTATAATCTTAGTTAATTTAATTTATATGTCATGTAAGTATTATTTAACAATTCATACTTTCTAAGAAAAAATATTAAAATTTGTATTGAGCAACAATGTATCAGGTCACTTTGAGACAAATTCCCGATCTGAAAATTGTGACCTTTGGTATTCCTCCCGAACTCTGGACAAACTTCCGCTAAGAGAGCGAGTGTGCACGACTTTTAATTAGCCAAAGTCAACAAGTGGGCCAAGTGAAGCGTGTAAATCTACTTAAGACTTTCGGCTCCAGACTCCCGCAAGTACTGTGAAAAATAGTTGAATTCAAATATTAAAATTAAAAAACTATTTAAATGCAGCAGATTTTATCAAATATTATTTAAAAAGTGTTTTAGATATTAATTTTAAAGTAAAATCATAACCCTATTTTTTATTTACCAAACTTCGTGTAAATTATATTTTCCTTTAAATTTTCCCTCCTCTTTTTCTAAGTGTCCCAATATGGACTACAAACTGGGAAATCAGCCCACGGCACATCCATTGTTGACATTGCGTCAGCTCTCTTTCTGGCTTTTCAACCGATCCCGATCTGTTTGCCCAGCTAAAACCATAATATTGACTCTGAACTGACGACTATTATGAATGGGAACACCAATGATGATGCGCAGAATCAGAGCCCCGAAATCAAAGCAATTTGGACTGAGTAACCATCGCGTGCCGCTATTTGCAATAATTATCGCGCATACGCCCTGATGGCCCGATCAAGTCCAAGACCACCACCACCACCTGGCTGGAAACGCAGACAGGGCGACTGGCCTGGCCTGGCAACTGCTAATGGGAAATAATATGCACGATTTTCTTGCAATTGTTTAATAACATTGACGGCTTACGGCATGAAATCTCACAGGTTTTCTCCACCTACTTTTAAGTACTTATTAACTCTGTGTGTATTTTTTTCTTTATACTTACCTAATTAGTTTCGAATTTAAAATTCTAATTTTAATTTATGATCGAAAGTGGTCTTTGGTATCTGGGGCCCTTGGCTACCGGCTGGGGATCAGAGCACTTAGATCTGGGCCAGGTGTCGTATGTAGTATGTCCGTCCCCACATCTTGATATTCTGAAACTAAAGTTGTTTGAACTGTTTAGCAATCGTGCAGCTGGCCTCGTAATTATCTGGCCAATTGGTGCTGTAATAGTCTTTAATTATGGACCTGTGACATTATGGATTCAGAAAAAAATAGAGCATTTTGCATGCCACGGGAAAGATCAGAGAGTATAGCTCTCTTTGTGGTTTTCTTGGATTTAAAATGATCTACATTCTAAATAATAATTTTAAATATTTAATAAACAGCTAAATAAAAGAGAAGAAATATGAGTAAATTTTAAGGGGAAATCCCTGATTATTTATTATATTTCCCCCCACAAAAATCTCTAGTATTATGTATAGTATTTAATCTATAAATATCACACTTGCTTACATCTCTCACGCCCCTAAATATTCATGAGACCAGCTGTTGGCACGGTCATGCAAATCACAGACTAACTAACTGACTGAGGAGTGACTGCCTTTATGTTAGGGGTTGGAAACCCGTTTATAGTCTAATTAGCCCCCAGAGCTATGGCCATTATAAATGCTCGATCATTTAAATTAGAACCAACGGCTAAGAACAGGTGCGCGCCTCGGGCCAAGAACCCACATAGTGTGCAGCGGTCCGGCTAACGGTTTGGCTGCAAGGTAAGATTAGCACCTCCTTCACCTTTGCTACAAAGTTACTAAATATCGAAAATCTACGAAAATCTGCGATTAATTGGCACGAAATGGTGGCGAATTTGGCCATGCCAGCCGACAAGCCAGTAAGTCATTGACTTTGATATTCGATTGTTGGCCAAAGCCAAATCCCAAATACCAACTGCTAATGGCCGTGTGTGTAGTGTAGACTTGTTCTAGTTAATTCCTTTGGCTGCTACTGTCAAAGCCAAGCTCCAGCTAACCTTGGCTTTTGGTTGGATATATTTTGTTTTTCTTTTTTGGCTTTTTATGTGACTTTAATTAGCCAAATCTGAAATGTTGCGGCGGCTGTAAATGAAACGTGTTTCGCTCGCCACCGCCACCTCGCCTTTATTCTTGTTTTTATTATTTTCTTCTCGTTTGTTTGGCTGTGCAAGAAACTTAAACAATTAATGAAAAGTGTTTAATTGCAAAGTGCATTGGGCTTCCGGCAATTACCTCGGTCGTCGTCGGTTCAACAAACCCAAACCCCCAGCATTTCCTGCAACCCTAACCCATTTGCTCAGTGACCTTGACAGAAGACCAGGCCGTAATAGAGAACCTTATGGCCAGCACTTTGGCACGTAGTCCATGTCTGCCCACATGGCTTACTTGGACGGCAGGCAGGCCTTTAGCATAAACCTGACCCAAATCGGATTGCACAAAGCGAACAAAAGCCGCGAAAAGCTGATAAATACCCAGCCTTAGCTTTGAATTAATTCTTTAAATATTAACTAATGGCCATTCATAATGGAGATATATTAGAAATATAAGCAAATGTCATTAAGTGGACTCGTACCAAGTGCTTATTGGGTATATAGGGGGTGGCAATGGTTTAGACTGGGGATTAATATTGATAAAAGAACCTATATTATAATTTTAATATTATTTCCAAGCTTAAGTTTATTTAACTCCCAAGTTTCAAAAAACTCCCAAGTAAAGGCTATAAAGAACGATTAAAACATCTTTAATACGAAGAATTCCATCTTTTAAGACTCATTGTAATAGTTTCTCCTACTTAATAAGCTCCAATTCCAGCACACCTGCAAGACCCACTAGTCCCAGCGGCAATCTAAATCAATAATTAGCTAATATATCTCACATAAATTCTATTAAAATTAATTTTTTCCCCTTGGAGGAGGGAATTCCCAAGACTACTTTAGCTTCCATATTTATATGAGGGCAACACACCTGCGCGAGGGCATTCTAGCTTCGATACATCTGTCCCTTAACGTTCCGATTTCATATTAATATCATTATAATTGTACGACGTCGTGGGCGTTCCCACAGTCCGCTCCCCAGACCCCATCCCCCCGCGATCGCTAATTGTCGATCGCTGCTGCTGTTGCCGTGTGCTGGTATTCGAAACTATTAGCACATTCGATTCCAATTCACACGGCCAATTATTATATCACAATAAAGTACGAGTCGGACTTGTACTCGGGTAATTGGCATATGATAAATCCGCTCAGGTGTTATTTATTTATCAGATTTAATATGCTGAGGTAGGTCATGTTTATAAACAGCTGTCGCTTTTCATTTAAATATCCCCCGTCGCCTGTCGGCTAAATATTAATCAAAAAACTCCCAAATCAAAAATCAAAAGTTTACTACTTTGAAGAAAAGTTCTACGATAGTAATTACACAGCTCGTGTGTAATTAAGACTAATTACTGGAGCTGACTAATTAAAATAAATTGGCATAGGTTGAGAATAGAATTAAATAAATAACCATTAGAGGCCCCTTTCCAATTGTTAATCATGACTACAGGATCTCCGGCCAGTCCAAGGTGTGCAAAAATAAAAAAATCTAACATCTAACAGCCCCTCCCAGAAATTTAGTTCTTTAGTTTAAACGATTTCAACTTTATTTATAGACAGATAAATATATAGTTCTTTTATTTAATTGTAATTGTTGTGTTTCTTTGTTTTTCAGAAGCCACAAAGCCTGGCCTGGGAACCAACTGCTTATATACCTATAATATATATATATAGATTAATGGGCAAATACGAGTAGTTATAGTTTGGCTAATTGCTTGCAGAAATGTTAACACTTGGTCGGCTTTCGATTTAAATTGCAACTACATCGAACATTAATAACAACAATAAAATTTCACGCTATATTAAACTTGAAATATGTAATATTCTTGTTCCCAATGTGTATATATTTTGATTTTAATTACTTTATTAATAATAATAATTTATATTAATTACTTTATTGTTTGTTAGATGTATATATTTTTGGTCCAAGGTTAGTTTATATTTGTTGTATATATTTTATAGATATTTAATAGGTTTAAAAAGAAGTTGTATATAGCTGGAGTTTTGTTTTAACTTTGTTTGTTTTTCTTTTAAAATGTTTAAAAATATTTTCCTTGAATAATTTAGTGTTTAAATTTGTTTCAATTCCTTTTTCTTTCGTTTGATTTCCTTTAAATTATTTTTAAATATTTTCTTCGAATGTTTCTTTTTATTTAAATTATTTTTCAATTCCTTTTTCTTCTTTTACTACGTTTTAATATTTTTTATGTTTAAAATAAATATTTATACCCTTTTTCGAGTCATAAAATGTTGTTCCCTAAACAGAATCAGACTTTAGAGTTGCCAATTTCAAACCAAAAAGTAAAAAACTAAAAATATAAACCAAAGAAGTGATTATTTTTCAATTGCATTTTGTAATTTTATTAATACACAAAACTTAAATCAAATAATAATGTTTAAACTCTACATACCTACAATACAATACGTAATAGTCATAAGCATAATAATAAGATAATAATAATAATAGTACACAATAGTAATATTGTCGTTTACAGTTATTGTACAATGTAAGAAAATTCTATGTTTGTTCTCCGTTTCACTTTTTTTTGTGTTTTTTGTGTGATTTGTAAGTTCTCAATACCGGGCAATACTATATCGCGTGTCTATATAGTCTAGGTAAAGAATATAGAAGATGATAATAATACAAAAACATGTTGTTGTGCTGTGTTGTGTGTGCGTAGTGGGTCTGAGTATACAAGCGGTTTTTGTGTTGTCTATATAGTTACTATTGGATGTATCTGAACTTTGCATTCTCAGCTCTCACTAATTCGCTTTGCTTGGCTTTGTTTTCACATCACTTAAAAGTCTAACGATTTTTTGGTCCAATAATAGTTGCGGTGATAAATATGCGGATGTTCTTAGGATTGGATTTTGTTTCGGGGGAGAGGAGTATTCAAGATGATCAACAAAATAAATATGCAGACAAAATAGAACTTCAGATGACAAATTAAATAAAAAAAAAATTAAAACAAAAACAAAAACAGTAAATAATAAGGGGGAAATCATAAAATGTACGAGGGATTGTGCGGTATGTCAATTTAAAATTAATTTGTATAAATGAGACCGTTGCACCTGTATGTGTGAGTTGAGGGTTTTGGGTTTAGGGCTTGGGCTAAGGGCTGCTCTTGGTATCATCTGCTCCTGCATGAGCCTTAGAAGGGCCGCTTCAGCTTGTGAATGGCATTGGTCAGGTGCAGGATCTCCGTGTTCATCTGATGGACCAGCGTCTCCAGCTTGTCCACCGAATCGAGAACCTCAACGCGCTCGGTGTGCGGGTTGAAGCGGACCTCGAACGGACGCGACATTGTGCTGACCCAGCGACGGAACTTGTCCTTGGCATCCTCGAAGCTCTCGGCCACATAGTAGATGGGCTGGTACTCCTGGTCCTGGTAGGGCTGCACGGCCGTCGAGGCGGGCTCGAAGGCGCGGTGCTCGCACTTGTCGCTGATGGCATGCAGGAGCTCGCCATAAGAGCTCAGCAAGCCAGCGCCGTAAGCCTTGATCTGACCGTGCTCCTTGCAGAGACCGAACTCAACAGTGAACCAGTAGACCTGTAAGAATTTAAAGAAAATAAAGAAAAAATTAATAAGTAAGGAATAATACAGGAAAAGTAAAGCTAAGCTTATAGAAGAAGATCCCGGGAAAAAATCTCTCAAAATATTATTTTAAAAATATATTTTGTAGATTTAAATGTTGAATTTTGAAAAAGATTTTAAGGCTTCAAAATCTAGTTTAATTTCATACAAAAATGTGACTTTGACAGTGACTAAAAACCAATGATCTTGGCCAGAAAACCCGCTTGTCATAGCTCTACACTTGACTCTAAGGTCGCCGCAGCAACTCAATTAGAAAAAAAATAGCAAATATTAAAAACTAAACTCACCGTGGACAGCTTCTCGATTTCTTCGTCGGAGGCACCCAGCGAGGCCAGGCCAATCTCCTGGGAGAACTGGGCAAAGCTGGGATCGGCCAGCAGGGGCATGTGGCCGAGCAGCTCGTGGATGGAGTCACTGTAAGTAAATCACAATAATAATGGCTTGTTAAAAGTGTGGAAAATGCCAGAGCATAAAGCAATTATCAGGGGACAAATGAGGCTCCTGCAGCAGCCAATTTGCCGGGAAAAGTTAGCCCGGCGAAAAGGCGGAAGAGGAAACCGAGGCAGGCAAATGCAATTAGGCTTCACGAACAAAGGGCTCTTTTCTTTTCCCCCCTTTGAAGTGGAACCGGAAAATGTATATATATATAAAAGTTACTTACGGCTCGGGGGTGTGATACGGCGAGTTGACGTGACGCACATACTGGGTGCTCTGGAAGATGCGGAAGGCCAGCGAGGCAAGGAAGTCCCTGGCTGTCAGCAGACCTGCAGCAGGACGCAGCGAGAAGCCGGTGTTCTTCCTCAGGAAATCAGACATCTCCTGCAGCTGGGGCAGACGATGATCCACAAAGATCTGCTCGTCCTGGAGCTTCTGGAAGGCGGCCCTGTACTCGGCACAGGCATGCTTCGGGGCCAGATCCTGGACGGTCTTGAACACCGAGCGCCAGGTCTTGACCTCCACATCGGTGTAGGCAATGTAGGGGATCGGATCTCCGTACTTGTAGGCGAAGGCAATCTCGGCAATCTCCTTGCGGCGCTGACGGTACACCTTGTCGGCGAATCCCGGGTGGTTCATGTCCAAATCGGGCTCGTACTTGGTCATCAGATGGTTGCAGTTGTCCAGCTCGGAGGCATGCTTGGGGAACCAGGGGGCTTTCACCGAGATGTTGTTCTCGGCCAGCAGGTTCATGCTGCTGAAGGAGCCCGACTGCCTGAGGGAACGGATCAACTGGAGCAGATTGCCGCGGGTCATGTCCAGCTTGATGAGGACATCATGGCCCACACCCTCGACACGCGACTGCCGCGACTCCACATGCTGCACCTGGCCGTGGAAGGTCTCGATGGCCTTGAGGATACGGCCCAGCGAGGAGATGCCCTCCTTGAGGCGGACCACCAGAGCGGCGCTCTGCATTTCAGCCTCGGCTTCCGGCGATGAGCAGGCGGCATTGGCCAACAAAATCTCGTCCTCGGTGAGGCCGTAATCTGGTTGAGGGGGGAAAAGAAATAAAAGGGAGCTGGTAAAGTAAGATGCAATCATCACGGGCTTAGGGTCACGTAAGCGATAAGCGGGCTACGTGGGCGTCTGGCTAGGGACTCGGTTGCCAGGCAAACGCATTTCCAGCCAAGTCGAGCGTAACAAATGAAAAAGGGAAATGCGACATTTCCAACGGTTGACTGTTGAGTGCTTTTCCCGCTTCTCGCCTTCTGTCCCTGGCACTTTATCATATTAAGCACTTAAATCAATGTCGCACGCTTTTCAAAAGCCCCTCAGCCTAAGTACTACTTATGGTTCCACCTCCTTACCGTTCTTGGTTGGCTCTTCGCCGGCTTCCTGGCCCTGAGACTGCGACTGCTGGTGCGACTGCTCCTGCTCAATTTCCACATCCTCCTCCTCAACTAAAAACGCCACAAATAAAAAGAAAAGAAAATAATAAGGCCCATGAAAATCATAATCGTAATCAAATCAAAGATAATAGGCTCAGAAAGGGAGGGAAATCAAAAAGGAAAATCAAGGAAAACCATATTGAAATAAATATTAACCTGGAACATATTCGTTCTCCATGGGCAGATTCTCCAGATTGGGCTGCTCGTCCTGCAGCTCCACATTCTGCTCGGCGGGAATGTGCTCCTCGGCCTGCAGAATGCATTCCTCCAGAGACTCGTCTATAAAATTAAATAGTAAATAAAAATAATAATTAAAAAATTAGGAAAAAATAAGGTAAACAAAGCAACAACTTGTGGAATTTTTATATACAAAAAAAATAAGGAAATATACAATAATAATAAAGCTACATTTCATTGATTGTTGATCATAAAAGGGGAATTGAAATAATAATATTTTAACTAACATTTGTTGAATTAATAAATAATAAAAGCTAATAACAAACCGTAAAAAACACCTAATTCAAAAGCCCATTGAAGTAATTTTTAATAATTATTTAAAGGCTACTTTAAGTATTTTTTTAGACCCTTTTATCAAAATATAATCATTCCAATTAAAGGCCTAATTTAAGTTCAATTTAAGCTTTATTTAAGCCCCCTTTAAACCCCCTTTAAACGAACTTTACTCCCATTTTCCCAGCCACTTGTTGGCTTATTAATTTGTACTTACCATTGGCCTTGTTGCGGGCCTCCTCGAGGACGGTTTGTTTGGTCTGCTTGACCACCAGGGTCTCGAAACGGGCATCGTCCACCAGGCTGCGGCGCCGGGATGGATAGCCATTCTGCAATAGACAGAGACAAAAATCCGTTTTAGTGACAAGCCAGGATATGCAGCGGAAATTGGACTCGGACTCGGGTTTTGCCTTGACCTTCAGGCCTGTTTGACTTTGCAAACCCACTCTGGCAGAGTCTTTCAATCAAAAATATATATATATATAGTTATATATATTGCGCAATTATCGGTCGGCGTCTTATGTAAAATGTGTGCGCGTGAAAGCGCCTCAAAATTTCAGATCTTTTCTTTCAGTTTCTTGAATAGACCTCGCCGCCATTCAGGCATTGTGATTCAAAGCTGGGATTTTGGGATGTTAATTTAATGCGATGTCACCGCCACAAGGCAAAGATATATGTGGGTTATGGCTCTATGGCTGTAAGCCAACGAAAATCCCCATGCGATTCTGGGGAAAAATGCAACAGGCGACTGTTAAGCCGGAGAAGGTTTCCCTCAGTTGCAGTTTTCACTGTCGGCTTGGGTTTTGTTTGTTTTTCGTTGGGCCTTTTTTTTTTTTTTTTGGGCCAGCCAAAAGGCTGATGAAAGATGCCCCACTCATTGAATCATTTTTTATTGATTTCATATTTTGTTTTGGTCGCCAGGCAGCCAGCATAAACATAAACAGCAAGCGGAGTCAACAATGAGGCGCGACTGTTTCGGCCACCAGGCTAAGTGCAGGGGCAAAAAGGCAGCCACTTTCACTTATTTGTTAAATAATAACTTAAGACTCCGACTCGGAGGGGACTCCGGTATTGGAGGCTGTTGTTCGAGCCGTTCTTAGAGGTGTGAAGTTGCCCAACACACATAACGGATAATTGGCCAATTGGCCAAACTGAATTGGCAATAAAGAAATGCGGGATCTCCTAAAGAGTGTGGGCCTACTTCAACAGGTTTTCAGACAAAACCTTTGGCTAGTCACGTAGACCAGCCTCAGTTTTGGTTTGGGAATTTTGGAATCTTTTTCGTTTCGTTTCGTTTCGAATTTTGTAATTTGAAATTTTGAAAAACTCACCTCAATACTGTAGGATTTCTTGATGGCGAACATCTCGCGGTTCTTTTGGGCAGCTGCAACGGCCATCATTTTGTTTTGTGTGTGTTTTTTTTGGGGGGTTTTGTGTTGGGTTAACAAAAATTTACGCAAAGTGTTGCCGAAAAACACTTAGAATACTATTTGCTTAGGGTGCTTGGATTGCGCTTCTCTCGTTTACTTTTGGCAAATAAGCACTCGAAATGTGTTGACACTTTCACTGCTTATTGGCAAGAAATATCGGCTCCTGGACTGGATAACTGTTTGCGTCTAGAATTGAGCTGGACAAGAATTCTCGAATTCCGGCGGATAGATTCACGATTTTTTTAAACTGGTTGTCTGAGTGTGGATGGATCCTTTTCGCGAAACTCGAAAACTGTGATTTTGATTATCCTTGTCAGCAAAATTGTATTACAACAAACAGAGAGTCAGCAAACTACTTGAGGCTGGAGGGGCGCACAAGTCTTTAGAGCGAATGATAGCGAATCAATGCATGCTCCAGGTCGAGTTGCCGCCGCTTAAATACCCCCGAGACGAACGAGGCCCAAAGCCCGAGCCGAGCTCCAGCTTCGGCTTCGCTTTTGGCCCACGACGATGACTGGTTTTCGCATGACGCGGCTGTGACGTAGTTGCCCAGCTGGGAGCGGGTTCTGCCACCGTGATGCCGTGATGCCGTGGGGTTTCCTTTCCTCTCACCAGACCAAAGCCAAAGCCAAAGCCACAGCCAGCGGCAGCCTCAGCCTCAGCCCCAGCAGTGGGTTAAGTCCGAGAATCGACCAAGTTCAAGTGCGGGCTAGAACGTCGGCTCTTGGCTAGCAGCGGGGTTAACCATTAGCGCGTGCGCGCGTCACTCGGAATGGGTAGAATACCCAAAACATTTGGAATTCATTCAGAGCGTCATAAGAAAAGCCTCGGCAGCGGGTCATTTTGACAAAGAAAAACAGAATTCAAAATCAAAACAAAGCCAAAACAAATCATGGTTTAAATAATAGACAGCCAAATGTTAAGTATACGACATGTGCACCGTCAGAAATGATACAGAAAATGGCTGTGTATAAGTTTATTTGGAGATTTATTTAGTGTTTAGAAAAAAAAGAAAAAAAATCATTGTATATGGGATCTTAAAATGTAAAAATTGTAAAACGTTAAGTATACGACATGTACGCCGAAAAAATTGATTACAAAAGATGATACTGATATACATTTTATTAATAATTTATTACATTTAATTCTTTTTGTTTATTTGCCTATTTTATTTATATTCCTTATAATTCTTCCAGTGCTGTTTGCAGTCAAAGAACTTTTTGAAACAAAACCAGAACAATTCACAGAACAAACTACCCTAGATCCTGAATGACTCAACTAATATTCCCCCTCTGAGAACTAGAGCGGATGCAAATGCGGATCATATATAGGGACAAAGTGAAAGTCAGACGATAAACAAAACCCATTGGGTAAACAGGAAGTGGCCACACGAGCTCACATGTGTTTATAATACAATATATGTTAGTTAATGTGCGTGAGAGTAGGCGTCGGCCAGCTCCATATCATTTATATTTTTTAAAAGCACATTTAACAACTAATTTGCATGCGTAAATGTAGCACATTAAACCAAGTCGCCGATGATAAGTACGGTCGATATCAAAAGTAATGTCTATGAAATAATTGAAAGCCGCGTTAAAAACACATCTGGCGAACGGAATTAGCATATATTGCAGCTGAGGGATTACGAGATCGGGTTACGGTGACACTTGGGGAATGTAAAACAATAATAAAAAAAATATATCGGTTTATTATGTTATCAAAAATAGCAATAGATATCGATAATGTAAGTAACATATTTATAAATATAAATGTTTATAGCTATAACCAAGTAATTTTGTAAATCTGAGCAAAGATTTTGATAACAAACATCAAAGTAATTAAAGGTATATCTGGAAATTTTAATAACCAACAAAAAATCTATTTAAATATCGAATTTGTCCTTCCATATACTTTTAGACCATCCCTGAAGCGACATTATGTGTGCATTCCTGTATGCAGTAAGGCTATCGACGCTACTTAAATTTGGTCTTGGCCATCGTCGTCGAATGGCATTATATATGTATAGATATTTTTTTGTAAATTCTCATTTTCAGTGGCAGCCACTCGCCGCTGCTTTTAACCAAATCGAATACAGCGCGATTTGCCATTGATCTACATATGTGCACTTGTACTTGCCGCCAACAATCCGGTCATCCTTGCAGCCTGCATCGAGCATCGTGCGACTAACTAACTAACTAACAGTCGATCTTAGCGCTAGTCGATCAAATTAGTAGATCAATTCTAGCGATTGGTGGGCTAACGAGCCGATAATGAGCTAACACATCGCTTGCACACACATACACATAATCCGATCCGCTTCGATCCGATCCAATCGAATCGGATAGCATTAAGTTATTAAAGTCGCTGAGAACATCTGGGGGAAGGCAAAAACATAATCATCGCGCCATATAGATTCATTATACAAATTGGATCGATCAATCCAATGATCGCTTTTTATGATTCAATCGTCGGTAGCTAGGAAATGAATTATGGTTCATAAATTATGGTTAATTATACAACATTTATGGTGCATTGAATGCTTTGGTAATTGGGATGTAAATTTATTGATTGTAAACAATTTTTGATTGATAAAAATGTTCAGAATTTATATGAAAAATATCAGAAAAAATTGCTTAAAAATTATAAGAATTTTAAATATTTAACAGTGATTTTTAAAGCCAATCTAATATTAAGAAAAAAGGAAGTTAGCTTAAATCGATTAAGTTTCAGAATATTTTCGATATCTTATGGCCTATATTGTTCGCCTATCGGTCGGCCATTTTCTAAAGCGCTCATCTCTAACTCATAAAAAATGGCGCCCAACTGGGACTCAAGAAAATGGGATATTTAAAACCCTAAATCTTTATCCTTTAGGATCCTTGTTTAGAAATTATTTATTTAAAAATAAAATAATTTTGTTCCGCTTATTCTTAATCCAATTAAGCCAAATTTTAGATTGTAAATTAGTAATTAGCAACCTTTTAAGCCTATAATCTGCGTATTATATTTTTCATTAGTCAGTTGCAAAAAGTTCCCATTTGAACCATTCACATTTTGGCCAAACATTTACTTCCGATTTAAGTGCAATAATCTTTTAGGAAGGCAATCAAACAAATTATAATTTTAGTTTAAGGTTTCACACAAGCAACTTTTCTTCCTACATTAATTTTCTAGCTCTTATTGTTTCTTTTATTTTTTGTTTTATTTAATATTTAAATTGAATTGTGCACGGTTTGTGCCTCATTCTAGCGAGCAATATGCAAAGTGTACACGCCCAAGGTTTCAGAAGTCACAAAATTGTTTCACATCAAATCGGGGCGGGAATCGGAGTCGCGTTGACTTGGAGTCGTGATTCATGGAGATCGAGCGGTGGTGGTGGTGGTGGCCATTCACTGGGATTTCCTTGTCCTTGGCCGTGAACCTTTTAACGGTTGACTAGCTGCGTTAGCTTCTGATCGGAACGATCTCCAGTTTGGTCAACCAGTTTGTTTGTTTTATTTATTTTCAATTTTTTGTTGTTTTTTGTTTTATTGAAGTCAAAGTCTCATGATCAAACCATAATAAGTGAAGCAAACTATATAGTAGTAGTAGTAGTTGTTCCCTGTCATTAAACAATGTTTAATTGTTGTTAAATAAATTTGAAACGGCTCCTTTGAGAACCGATTTCGAAGGTCGATGATTTTTGGCTTTTGCAATTTTTAACTTTTGTTACATAAGACGGATTTACTTTTTTCTATTTCTTTTCGTTTGTTTTGTTAAGGTTTTTTCTTAGACCTAATGATCAATCATCAAGATAAAAGAGCGTTCAAACAAATTAGATTCTATAATTAAAATTTCACGACCTTTTCGGACTTTATTGGGTTTTTACTGTGCCACACACACTCTCACAGTGGCATTGTTCTATTAAAAAAAAAAATGTTTAAGTTTTTGGCTCAGTCACGTAGTCCACTTTTTTGGCCAAAGTCGGGAATAAAATCCAAGTACAGTTTCTTTTTGCCTCCATTATTCATTCCATCAATCATAGTTGTCAGCATGAAATGCTGAAAAATCCGGGGAAAGCAGTTCCTGTTGGGTTTTGGGTTCAAAAATATTAAAGAATATATAAAAAATAAAATAAAAGTATAAAAGAACATAGCTCGAGGCCTCTTGCTGTACCCTAGTTATCTATGATTAATTATAAATAAAAGAAGTTAACAGTTCTTGGCATTAGAGGTCTCTAATATTGGATAATTTATATATATTTTTGTAAAGGAAATGATACAATCAATTTTATACAAAACCAGAAACCGATTCATTGCGGTTTGTGGTATCATTAACTTTGTTTAATTAACTTGAACTTAACTTATTTTCAGGTTGAATGATTAAGGTAACCACAATAAAAATTAAACAATAAATTCAAGTTAAATAATAATATTATTCAAAGAATTAAAGGGATTAATAAAGGCTTTATTTTATTCCTTATAAAATAGGTAAGAAATAAATTTAGGCTCTCTTTTATATCTTAACGAATAATCTACATAAAACCAGAAAAATTTAAGAATTTGCTAAGTTCTTCAGACTTTTTAATATTATTTAAAATTTATTGACTTACCTATAATATATTTTTAATTTTAAGAATTTTGCAAGGATCTTTAGACTTATTATTATTATTTAACATTTATTTTCTTACCTTTACTATAATTTTCTAAAAGTCTAACAACGTTCTATAAAAAACCAACCACCGCCTCTGTAGTTTTCCCAACCTTCCGCTCTGGGTTTGCCATATTCTTCCTCCTCCGATTCCCACAATCTTGCAGCCTTGCAGCGATCCCAAGTTGAATCCACTTGGAACTTGGAACTGGAATCCGCACCAGAGGGGGAGGGAAAATCTCAGCCCTCGTTGGCTGCCCTTGCGGAATGCTTCCGAGATTGCACGAATCTCGGTTCTAGGACTGTACTTCCTAGGTGGCAACTAAATGTTATTCATAATTCAATTAAGCGCAATTAATAATACAATTACGAGTCCATTTCAAAAATTCTCAATTTTTAATTCGTAATCTAGAAGTTTTTTTCTGCTGCCATTTTCCATTCTATCGAGTAACATTCTAAGGGGCCCAGCAATTATGTGCATTAATTACAAATGGCAATCATTTTTGCTGCTAATTATTGTATAATATTGAGGTTTTGCTTTCCCAAATCGAAACGAAACGAAACGAATCGAATCGGTATCGAATCGTATTGTATCGGTGAGCTGTCAAGGGGGAGTCCACCGTTTACCGATGATATATCAATCACGTGCTTGGAGTACGGAGTTTGGATGGGGATCGGGGACAGGCACCTGACGCTTTCTAAGATTCCAAGTTAACCCGTTTAGCGACTGATTCACCTGGGGGCCAAAGATGACGCCGGCTGCTTGTGCCGTGCTTTTTATCGCCCGCATTTTAGCAGTAAAATTGTTCATTTGAATATGCAAAATAGCCGCGCGCCTCGTTCGCATTTCGTTTTGTTTTTGTTTTTTTCTTTTTCGTTTGTTTGTTTTGGTTTTGGTTTGTTTTTTTCTTCTTTTTTGTTTATTTTGCGTCACGTGCGCCAAACAGAAAACAGAAAAAAATCCCAGAGTCATTGCAGCGCAGCATAATTTGTTATCTCGGGGGATTTTATTTGGATCCTTGTGACGTCTTTCTGGCATGAGCTGGCGCTGGCCCAGAAGAGAGAGAGTCAAGAGATATAATGATGAACCAATTAAATGGTTTTTTACTGTCTTTGATAATTAAAATTGATTAGGAAATTCGCGCTAAATGCCACTATTCGGGGGAATTCAGAGGGGGATTTCGCAAAATAATTATGGAAGATTAAGTAAGCTTGAAGTGAAGTGAAAATTGTACCCGAGATGAGTGTAGAATACTAACCTACTCATTATAATTAAATAAGTCATTTAACACGATTTCAAACTGATGATGAACTTATAATTTAACAGCACAACACACTGGAAAAATTAATGGGAACTTGATTTTATAGGTGATTCATGAGGAAGTAAAGAAAGGAGATTACTGTGATGTAAAGATTTAATTACAAAGGCTTTCTATATTCTATTAAATTTTTATTTTAGTATTCTAAAGATGTAAAATACTTAAAAAATAAATAAACAGTTTTTCAAAATATTAAAACCAAGGAATATATTTTTAAAACCCTTTACAAGATACTTACTTACTTGATTTTATCTTTAAAATGTCCTATATTTAATAAGTCATATTTTTAGAATTTTTATTGGATTTGTAAGACCTCAAAAATGTATTATTTTGTTTGAAAAGAAATTGTTAACTCTTAATTAAAACAAATATACAGTTTATAGTATTTAATAAGCTTAGTTTATAAGGTATATTAACAAATTTACATTATATCTTTATTTTTAAATATTAAAGCCTTTGCTAAATTATATAAAAACCTAAAAACAACTCCAACATTCCTTGAATTCTTAAGAAAACATTCCCGAATTTATTATCCCTGCGTCACGTTCCTAAATCAATTTGAAAATATATTTTAAACCTTCCAAAAGGGGGACTTACGGACCTTGGCCAGGACGCCATCCTCCTTCTCGAGCGTTCCTGATGCTGCCAATCACAACTTTATATTTAGCTTATCGCCGATTTTAATGACTTTGCCTTACTTACCCGCCAATATGTGGAACCAAAGCCAAAACATTTCCGAGGCGTGTTCCACGCACTGCACCGAAAATAAACGCCGAACTTAATCACCGAACGAGCCCCCAAAAAAAGCGATGATCGGTAAAAAGTAGCTTTTCGCAGATATGCACCAGAGTGTATATTTTCATTATTATCGCATTGTGTCGTTAAACTAAACCAGTTTGTTGCACCTTGTCCTACACAAAGAAAGTTAAAATTAAAAATTAAAAGAGCGGAAGATTTTTGCAGTATTTAAGATATATATATAACATATATTTACATTTATTTACATATATTCATATTTATTATGCGAATGACGGGCCCTCTTGAAATGGTTTTTCTCTTGACCCGATTAGCCAAGGGATTCATCGATGATGATGATGATGTACTGTGTCCCCTCCCCTTGGGTGAGTTCAAAAATCAATAGACACCTGCTGCTGACAGGTGAAGAGGTTGCCAGGGAACACAAAAACCGAAAACCAAAGCCCACACCCACCAGCTTTTCCACATCTCAAGTGGTTGTCACTGTTTCTGATGTGCGGAAAGTCCGAACGAGTGCGAGAGATTTGTAAATCACACACGAAATTCTGTTTAAAGAGGTGGATTCCCTGGCTGCAGTTAAATACAAATCCAATGGAGTCACCACACATCTGCTAATTGATGGCCTGCTGGTCTGTGCCACAAAATCAAGTTCTGATGCGGCCTGGTCTTCCCCAGACGCACTTGCGTCAAGTCCGAATGCCGCTGCCTACGAATCTCGCGACTATCTGAGTCACGGCCGCCTGTCACAGACGCGAGATACTTTCAAAAAGTGTAAAAAAAAAAAAAAAAACGAAAACAGGTGCTTATTTTTCCCAGTTACATGGGGTTTTTTGAGCGGCGCGCCATTATTCTGATTCTCTTCTGGCACTTTTGCGCTAATTTCCAAATCGGAAATGCTGCGGTCTATCTATGCACAGCAAAAAAAATTTATTAAAAATGTTGAAGATATTATTTTTGATAGAAAATATATAATATATAATTAACACAAATTTAATAAACAAAATATGGGAAGGCTACATTTTATATAGAATTTTAAAAATATATTAGTTTCTATATTTGACCTAAAAAAAACATTTACAAAAAATCTTCAAAAACATGGATTGGAGGTGAAGGAATTCGCTCCAAATTACCATTTATATTTAGCCTGCTCAACAACTTTTATAATTAATATTTAATATTCCACAATAATGTATAACATATTAAATAAATAACTAAATAAACTAAAAAATCACCATAATAAATTTAATATAATTAATTTGTTGACGATTTTTTATAAAAATATAATTTAAAGACTTGCAAAGGTATATATAAGCAGTGTAAAATCCATATTTTAATCTCAATATTTTTTCTTACAGTGCCCTGGTAAAGACATCTCCAATGGCTCTGGTTTTTTGTTTCTGATTTGCATAATTCTGCGCGCTATTTATTTCCTAGGAAACGTTCTATATCTATTTTCACAATGGTAAGCAATAGCTTAGTCCATGTGCTCTTTTCTGGGGTTTCTCTCTGAATCAAAACGGGTTTGCCCAAAAACCAAGAAAACCAAAAAACAAATAAAAAAATAAATAAATACTATTTAGCATAATACACTTAATATGCTCCACTTAACGCCCAGTTTTTAGATAAGCTACTGTTCTTTTGGAGCGTGGTCTTATGGAAATTCAGCCCAAAAAAAATTCTTGTCAAGGCAAGAGACATTCTAAGCCAATTTGCTTGGCCCGAAATGAAGGTTATTAATTACTTTCTAAGGCATTTTATGTGCTTAGTTCAGAGGCGTTAGTTATGCCCGTAGTTAGGTGTTTAGCTTGGCTCCTGTGTGCGCGGCGGCTATATTAGCATAAATTACGAGTCAAGCGAGCAGCTGCCCATAAAAACAAGTAACAATTTCATTAGACCAGCTGGCTAGTTGGCTAGTGGCTTACTAGCTGGCTAGCGATGATGTTTAGATACCAACAAACAGCACTTTCAATGCTTAACGAGGGTGAAAAGTGGCGACTAATTAGCGTCAAGTGTCAAGACTCAAGTGTGGGGTGAGCTCATTTGTTTGCGGTGCTGTTTGCTTCGCATTTTGCATTTTATGTAATGCAATATTTAATCAACGGCCGCATTGCATTCTAAAATTAAATTTAACTTACTTACTTTGCGGCGCGTGCACGAAAATTCCAATGAACTTGAGGCTGTGCTCGGGCAGGTTGGCCGCGCCACCTGTGCAGGAAGTGGCTTAAGTTCGCCGCTTAAGTTCGTCGCTTAAGTCTTTTGATTATGTCGGAAACGCTCGCCGCTCGAAAAATATGAAATAATGTGCGACGCGACGTTAGCATTATTATCTTGTAAATGGCAATGTAAATTTTCAGCGTCTACGTGATCAGCGACCCCAGCTGCTACATAATCCTCTTAGGCTCTAAATGCTCCCTCCATTATTAATCATCAAAGTGTGGCCCAAACTTAGTGGTGATTTATAATAATTATCTAATATCTGGCAGATGACAGGGCGATATCTGGGGGGGCAACTAACTAGCAACTATTGCCAATTGTATAATCGCTCAATCAAAGGCCAAGTTCAAACCGCACCCCCCTACATTGTCTTAATGGCTAACCACAATCATATTGACAACTAAGACCGGCGCAGCTCCAAAAACCAAAACCAAAACCAAAAAAAGTTAAATAAAGGGGAAAAAAATCCGAGACAAAGGTTCAATGAACGCACTGAAGGGAGCGCTATTTTTAAGTTCGATTTAATTTGATTTGTTTGCATTAATTGCCTTTAGCGGGGGATATCTTTCTCCCCGCAAGTTGATTCACAAACGGAAGGAATTCTTACCAGCAAGGCTTTGTAATTTAAATTTAGAAAGTAAAAGGCATATGGTTTATTATTATGTTATGTGTGATAAACAAATGGTGACCGTCTGACTCAGACAGATTGCATGTTATTTGCACATTTTCCTTGATTTACAACAGCGAGCACGAAATCAATAAAAGTCAATTCTAACGTGGCCATTACGAATGTAATGCAATAATTACACGAACATCGCCAAGACGCTGATTATATAATGCCCTAAAGAGCCAATCGTGAATTGGTATTTAATTGTTTATTGATTGGCCATATTATTGTTCTTCTAAGGCACTAATAATAGGCTATAAAAGGGTCTTACATTCTAATCATATAGAAAATTTCAGGAAGCTTTTAGCAGCAGTTAAACTTGTAATAATAATTTATAATAAAAGGTAGCGAATCTTTAATTGGTTTAATAAAATTGTAGAATAAGTAGTTTATAATTGCAATTGCAAAGGGAACTCTTATTAAACCTGGGAAAAGGTTTAGAAATATTTTAAAATAAATTCTTATTAACAACTTTAACTGCAATCCCAAAACATTGTAAGAAAGACTCGAAAAATAATCCATTGCCCTTTTAAAATGTTTAAAAATAGTCTGGAAGCTTAAAAAATAATCTTCCATTTAAGGTTATATCCCTCTAAAAGGTTTGTAAAAGTTAAAAAATATTTTTAAACACCTTTTTTTCAACAAATTTAAGAAAAACAAGTCAAACATACTTTAGGACAGCCTTCAAAAATAATCTCTTATATAAAATAAAATACTTTATGACCTAATAAAAGGTTAAAAAATATTTTTGGATTATTTAATTTTTTAATAACCTTACCTAAAGGCTTAAAAATATTTCAAAATATATATTTTCTTGTCAAACTTAATAATTAAAATACCAAAAATCTTCAAGCAGCTAATATACCCCTTTAAAATTATTTACACCTTGCTTATAGAATGAATATAGAATGCCTTAACGCCATAGCAACAATTACAAGTGGAACTTGCATAAATTGAATGACCTTTTTGGTCAAAACAACGTAACGACGACGCACAATATTGTTTTAATTTTTTTTTTTCAACTTTTTTTACGCTCTTCCAACATGATTATGATGTTATTATTATTATTATTATTAACTAGCTTAGGCTCGCTTGTAAATTATGCAACACATAAATTTAAAGCCGGAGGCTATTTTAGAAGGAAAATCGCAGCGTGACTAAACACAATGACGTTCCCTGTGCAGGTGCCACGCCTATATTCGAACAATTAGAATATACTGAATATTCGGAATATCTGAAATTCCCAAAGCTCCACCAGCAAATGGTTGGCGTGTCAATAACATTGCAAGAATTTCGCGAATACAAAAATTATAACAATCGTTACGCAACTGCCGGCATTTAATTAACAAATTGCAATTTAAATATTCTCGAATTTATTATGCACACTTGCATTATATTATTAATAAAAAATTTAAAGGTTTGTGCCGGTTTGACTGGACTTTGCTGTTATTGTATTTTTGGCTCCGTGTGTATGTTTGCTTTAATTTCCATAAATTTTCAAATCGATTCGATCGATCGGAGCCCAGGCTGCTGGTGAATAAACCAATTAACATGCACAATAATTGTTATAAATAATAATAAATAAAAATCGTATTGAACCGGATGAAAAGCCAGCAAACAAAGTCGCTCTTGGATCATTAATCACAAGAACTTGGCTTGAATATACTATATAGAATATATATAGAACCATGACTCAAAGAGGCCATGCCATATCTTTGATATTAGATTACGACTTTATAATGGGTGTTGAAAAGCCATGTAATAGCTCCAATCCAAACCGATCCGTTTCGCTCCGCTAATTGCCGGATAAACCCAAGAAGAGGAGGGCATTGGATCTGGTTCTGAGTCACGCACCGCGTTTTGGGTTAAGATTTTTATATTTAATTAGCGGCAATGTTCGCGGTAATTGGGTGTTTTTCCTTAACCTGCTTTGCACCGCGTCATCGCCCGAGACTTGACCTCTCACCGGGGGGAATTTGCCCTGTCGACCAGATGCCGGAGATTCCAGGGATACCTGAGAAAGCCCTGCTCCAGCTACAACCACATGTCACCACTCCAAAGACAATGTTGTAATCGTAATTGTAATCGCTCCGGCAAAATGATAATTAAAGCTGATCAATTGCTTTCAGCGATTCGAAAGCAGAGAGGCATTAGCAACACGCTTCCCGACTTCGTGCCGTTCTAGAAGACCTGCACACAGATGAGATGATCGATGGAGCCGGCACAGCTGTCTGCAATTGCAGTGTCTGTGTCTGGGAATTGGAATTGGAAACTGGGAACACACCGACGACTGACGACGACTGGCCGGCCAGCTGGTGAAGGGCAGTAGAAATCCGCACTTGACTTGGCCTGCAATTGTATGCAAATGAACGCGTGCCGTGTCGAGAGCGCCTCGCCATAATTGCATAATAATTGCTAGCAATATAAACATTGGGTTCTTCGTATGTTTTTTTTTCGTACAATATGCAATAGAATTCTTTATTGTTATTTACTCGCTGCTGCTGCGCGCTGTCGCTGTGGCCTATACATACAGATTTATGTATATTGTGCACTCGCTGCACTTACTGCATATAATATATATGTTTTGTGTTGTATATATAATCATTATTAATATAATATTTTAGCTTGTGGTTCTTTAAATATGTTTGTTGCTGCTCTTTATGCTCTAGGTACACCGCTTTTCTCCTCACTCGTCACTCGTCGCTTCTCATTTTACTCGTTACACGTAATGACAGTTTAAAATTTGCGTTTGCAAAACGAAAGCTTTAACAACTTAATTGAATAAGGGGGTTGTTCTTGTTTATTGTTTTTACTATATAATAAATATATATATATATACTATCATTATTATTCTTATGGGCTCGCGGTTTATGCGTTACTCGTTACTCGTTACTTTTTTCTGTTCTGTTCTTTTTAATAGCGACTAAGACACTTTTTCTTTCATATTTCATAATTTTCCATTGTTTTGCTTTCAACTTTTTACACCTTTTAAAGCTACAACTTGAGATGTGTGTAAAAACGCCGAGTTTTTACCTGTCTGTACAGCAAATTGTTCTTGGGTTTTGGGGATTCTTATGGATTGGGGATCGGTTTTAAAGGTTTTAGGGAGGCGGAATGTTGCACATTTGCATTGGTTTATTATTTTACTTGCTGCAGCGGGGAGTTTTAAGGCTTAATGCTAGGTCCGTACTGTTTACTTAGCATATTTAACAAAAGTTTATACATCTGCTTGGCGTTCACTACAAACTAAAAGTTTATCCTCGCTTCGTGTGTGTGTTTTTTTTCTTGCTTTAGCTTTAGTTTTGTGTGTTGCGAATCTCTTTGATTAGTTGGATTAATAAATATTTCAACAAATTGCCCGCAGCACGAATCGATAATAGTTAGTTATAATAATAGTAATAGTAAATAGTAAGAACTAATAACTAATAATCGTAGTTCATTTACACACACACGTGTTAAATTCTGGAAAATCAACTAAAATCTAATTATAGTCAGAGCAATTCTTTGAATTTCTTGCATTTTCTGTATGGTTTCTTATTCGTAATCTTTTTGTTAAGCTTTAAAAACAAATTAAGTTCAATTAAATATAAATTACGAGGCCTAATTAGCTACACCGTTTAAAAGTAATTGTCATTTTAACCTAAAGACTAACCCGAATAAAGATACAAACTAAAGACCAACAAAACTCTGCTAGGAGGCAACTGCAGTCACAAAAGGAAACACACATTGCACAATGTACAAATTCATTCAAAAAACATACAAAAAATAATAAAAATAATAATATTTTCAAATGAAAATCAAGGGTCTGAGGCAGTGGAATTCGAGTCTTGCCAAGGAATATCAAATAGTCAGTACAACACACATTCTGCCTTCGAAGAAATAGGAAAGTAGCCTACAGAATCTGTAGAAATAAAATGTAAGAAGCCTTCTAAAAGCTCATCATACTTTCGGGCCTTCCAACTATTACAGATTCTTTGATAAAATCTCAGCTAAAATTCAAAAAATAAAAATAACTTGTACCTTTTTGGGAACCAATTTTCTTGAAACCTTTTCTTAGCCTGTGCTGACCCCCTTCATCGCTGTGCGGCTGCCGCTGAAGCTCCAGTTGCTGCTCCTGAGCCCGAACTTGTTCCAGTTGCCGCCCCCGTCAGGTCGTCCCCTTGGAGATCCACGTTGGCGGCACTGGCGTACTGCTAAAACCATGACTGCCGGTTAATGTCATACGGCTTCGGCATGCCCAGTGTGGCTCGTTGGTATGCAGATGGCGGCGGCGGCGGTTGTCCATAGCCGGCTGCTGCCGCCGCCGCTGCCGGCCCGCTCAGCAGACTCTGGTTGAAGATCATCCGCGTGTGGAAGTCATCGCGTCGCAGGTACTGCTGGTACAGCTGCGAATTGGGGTCGACGAAGGGATAGGCCGCTGCAGCAGCCGCTGCCCGCGTTGAGGGATGGGCCCCCGCCGCTGCCGCCAGGAAGGGATAGGATCCAGCGGCCGTGTTCAAGGGATTCTGTCCGGTCTTGTCCCCAGCATTGCCCACGGGATTGCCAGACGCTCCACTATGCGCTGGCGCCGGTGGCATGTAGTAAGGATTGGGGGCATCCCGGAACTGATCCAAATAGCTGCTGGCTGCCGCTGCCGCTGACTGATCGCCATAGAGGCCCAGGGCTCCGGGTGTGGGTGCAAAATTGAAGGCACTGCCTGGAACAATGCCGCCGCCGCCGCCACTGCTGCCTGTAGAAGTCTTCAGTGAGATGGCTGCTGCAGCATCTGCCGCTGCCGTCGTCTGATTGCTGCTATTGCTGCTGCCGCCGCCGCCGCCGCCGGTAGCCGATCCTGGCGAGGATACTCCTCCAGATTTAAGACCTGCGTACAGCTGGAAGCCCTGGTGCAGCGCCTGGGCATGCGCCTGCAGCTGGTTGTTGGTGGCAGCAGCAGCAGCAGCTGCCGAAACAGAGGCTGCGGTCTGCGCCATATTGTACTGCGGCATGGATTGGTGTTGATGTTGTTGTTGCTGCTGCTGCTGCTGCTGTTGCTGCTGCACTTGTTGCTGTTGCTGCACCTGTTGTTGTGCCTGTTGCTGCTGCTGCTGTTGATGCTTGACTGCTGCTGCTTCTGCTGCAATTGTGGCTGCCTTCTTTTTTCTTCCTCTCTTGGCTGGCGCTTTGACTTCCGCTGGAGCCACTGCAGCCGCTTGCTGCTGCTGTTGCTGCTGCTGTTGTTGCTGCTGTTGTTGCTGCTGCTGCTGGTGTGCGGGATTGTTGTTGCCTGGCACATAGTTGCCGGGCAATTGCTGCGCCGGATTCCCATAAGCCGTGGCCGCTGAGCTCGAGGCACTGTACATGTGAGCCGCCGGCGGCATGGTCTTGTCGAAATAGTTGCCGGCATAGCCCAGCATGGATTGCATCAGGGGATTGCTGTACGTCTGAGGCGGTGGCGGGGGCGTGGGCTTGTTGTAGGCGGCCAAATGATGCGTCTGACTGAGATGATGCTGGTGATGCATCATGTTGCTGCTGGCATCGCTTACGGCAGTGGGAAGTGGGGCTTGTTGTTGTGCTGAGGCGGGTTTCTCCGCGACTGACTGCTGTTGCTGGGTAGTGTAGTTGTGCTGTTGCTGGTAGTTAATTTGCTGTGTTTGCTGTTGCTGCTGCTGCTGCTGTTGCTGTTGCAGTGGCAACTTCTGGGCCTGAGCTTGCTGCTGTTGCTGGTAGTTTTGATTATGCGGCGTCTGCAACTGCGTGAGATGTGGCTGTTGCTGTTGCTGTTGATTTGTTTGCTGCTTGTTGCTGCTGCTGGCCTGTGGCACTGATTGCTGCTGCTGCTGCAATTGACAATTGTCCTTGGCAAACTCCTTGGGAAAACCCATGGCCGCCGCCCTGTTGTACATTTCAAAGGCCTTGTCCGGCGCTATGTTGCCCAAGGGCTTGCCAAAGGCCATGGAACCCAGAAAGCTATTAAACATTTGCTGTTGCTTGTTGAGCAAAGTTTGCAATTGCGGCTGCTGCTGCTGTTGCTGTTGCTGCTGCTGCAACTGTGGCTGCTGTGCAGGCGTCTCTTCCAATTTTGCCATTTTATTTGCCGCTGCATTGCCACTGTAATCCATGCCCATGTCCTCGCCGGGCCTCTTCAGAGGATTTATCAGAGTGTCCGTCTTGGGAGGCTGCTGCATTTGATGCTGCATAAAGGTGGCCATATCGCTGCCATAACTTGGCGGCACTATCTTCTGCTGCTGCTGCTGTTGCTGCTGTTGTTGCGTATCCACCGCATCTGCTGCAGCCGCTGCACTGGCTGCTGCATTTGTTGACTGATATTGGGCATAAGTTGGATACTTGGGCTTGAGTTGCTGCTGCAGCTGGGATTGCTGTTGTTGCTGCGTCTGCAATTGCTGCTGTTGGGGTGTTGCTTGCAATTGTGGCTGCTGTTGCTGAGTCTGTAATTGCTGCTGCTGTTGGGGTGTTGTTTGCAATTGCTGCTGCTGCTGCTGTCCCGCTTGCTGCGTCGCCTGATTTGCCGCATTTGCAATGCTAGGCGGCAACAAACTGCGATTGAGGCTCCAGTCATTGTTTGGCTTAGCAATAGAAGCAGCTGTCGGGGGAGCAACTGCCGTGGGCAAAGGATTTATCAGAGTGGCAGGATTATACAAGGAGCGTTGCTGATGCTGCTGGTAGGTGTCGTGGGTGGAGGGTCCATAGCCATTGTTACTAACCGCCCCTGTGGCAGGCGGTACAACAGGAGGCTGCACCTGCTGCTGCGACTGAGGCTGCTGGTAGGGCGACAACACGGGCTGCTGGTACGGCGAATGCTGCTGCTCTGCGGGAGAATGCGCCAAAGGTGTTGGTGGCTGCGTGGCCGCCGAGGAAGCCGGCGATGGTATGGGACTGTGGGCCTGCTGATGAGCCGCCGGACTGTGCGAGGGTTGCTGCTGCTGCTGCTGCTGTTGCTGCTGCTGCTGCTGTGCCGCCGGCGGATGGTAAGGCGAGTGCTGCTGCTGGTGATACGGCGACTGACCATGGTAGGGCGACGGCTGCGTCGACTGCGAGGATTGCTGGGGCGTGGTGTACGGCGAACTCTGGGGCTGCTGATAGGGCGAGTGGGGATTCGGGGTGCTCGGACTCATCGAGGAGTTGTAATCCGATTCCTGGGAGCGCGGCTGCTTGTATTGGTCGTAAATGGGCAGCGGGGAGGTGGAAGAATAAGCGGGTGTCTTGGAAGCCTCAGAGCCCGAAGGATTGTAGCTATTCCCACCGCCATAGGGTGAGGTACCGCTCAAATCCGGCGTGGAAACATTCGGTGAGGAGGCGGAGGAGTAAATGTGCTGGGAATACTGGGGATACGGCGAGTTCATCTCCCTGGGGCTGCAGCTCTTGTCCGGGCTGCTCTTGGTCGTCGTATCCTGGTAGAAACCCACCTTGATGGCTCCATTCAGGGGATAAGGCGACGCCGGCTTGCCCATGTCATCGTTGGGCTTGGGCGAGACCATTATGGGCGAGGCTCCAATGGGTGAGGCTCCTATGGGCGAAGTGTACGAGCCTGCAGCATACGATCCGTAACGCTCATCGATGGCTATTCTGGGAGAGTCCGGATCCTGGCTGAAGGAACTGCGCTCCGAGTTGGTGCTGCCGGTGCTAGGCTTCCTGGGACGCATCACCGTGGGCAGCGAGAAATTGTCACCGGCGGGTGAATGAGCTGGCGGCGCCACTGTGGCACCTTCACCCGGCAGCAGGTCCTGCTGCTGCTGTTGCTGCAGCATCTGCTGCTTGGATGGCTCCTCCTCATCCGTCTTCTTGCTCACCTTGGGACCACCAAAAGCCTGCAGCCAGGCGCTTAGATCAGGCTTCTTCTTCTGCTGACTGGCAGCATCTCCCTTGGCCCCCTCTCCAGCCGCCGCCGCTTTGCCCGCTTTGCTGAGCTCCAGCAGAGCTTCAAATGGCTTGGGAGGTCCTCCTGCCCCCTCCTTGCTGGGCGTGGTGGGTGGTGTCGACGCCTCCTCGGTTATGCTGTCCTCCGTGGGCCCGCCTTCATCTTCCTCTGTGGGTTTATTCCGAGCCAGTTCTTCCAGCGTTTTGCCAAGAGCAAAGTCCTGGGTCTTGATCACAGTGCCCAGGCTCAGTTTTGGTGCTCCCTCGCAGGTTTCCGTAATCAGGGCGTTCTTCAGCTCCTTGGCCTTGGTGGCCACTGGGTTTGTGCCCGCGAGGGAATCGCTACTCTCCTCCGTGGACTTGCCAGCAGCCACGTTTTGGATGAGATTACCCTTGGCCTTGCCAGGCTGAAGCCTATCGATGGTCCTCATCACATTCGCCTTGGCCTTGACCTGCTGCGCCTGGGCAGCCTGAGCCGCCGCCTGTTTCTCCTTGAGGGACTTGCGCTTGGCCTCCTTGGCCAGCTGCTGCTTGATATGCGGCGGAGGCGGAGGATTCAACAGCAATTGCGTGGTGCTGGGCTCCTTGGGCTTGACCGGGGGCTGGGGTAGCGGCAGGCAAGGCAAAACCGGAGGCAGGGGAGTTATAACAGCCACAGGCAGAGGCGTGGGCATGGAGTTGTTGGAGCAATTCGAACTGGAGGCCGCTGTGGCGGAGGTGCTGCCAATGGAGTTGCCCGAGTGCATCGAATGGGGCGGAGTACCACAGCTGCTGCTCACACTGCTCGCCGTGGGAGCCACAGACTCGGACTCCGATTTACTGGCCGCTGCTGCTGTGGCTTCTTTTGGTTCACTCACCAGGTCGTTCAACGCCTCCGCTAGCTTTGTGGGCACCAATTCCGTTTTGGGTGCGGCCAAGGCAACGGGACGGCGGAAATCCGCTGCATCCAGCTTGCTGCCAATCCCGGAGTCAAAGTCATCGAGGAGATTGTAGCGGGAGGGCGAGTTGCTGGCCGAACTGAACTCTGTGAAGCGAGGCGTGTGCTCCAGCCAGCGATTGATGTCCTTGAGGGTTTGTTCTGTTTCCACATCCAAGGCCTCTAGATTGGTGTTGTTGGTCTGCGCCTGGTTGGCCTTTTGGGCTGAAGCCTTTTTCCCGGCGGCGGATTTTTTGCTGGAAGCCTTGTCGCCGCTGGGTTTATCCACGGGCTTTGCTGGAGGCGGCATTTGCTTGTCGGGTCTCTTCTTGGCTGTGGTCTTTCCCTGTGTATCCTTTACCTTGGTTGTGGCTGATGAGAGACTAGCTGGCGTGTTGGAAACCTCCTCCTTCTTGCTCTTCTCCGCTGGCTCTACGGGAGCCGGGGACTTCTCCTTCGCTGGCTTTTCCATTTTCTCCTTGAAAGCAAGAGGCTCCTCCTTTTTCTTGGTCTTGCCCTCCGTGTTTTTCTCTACCTCCTTCTGCGCTGCCTTTTCAGTCTTCTCCTGCTTCTCCGCCTCCTTGCTACGCTTTTGGTCTTTGCTCTTCCTTCCCCGCTTGTGCTGCTCTGGAGGAGGAGGATCGGGTTCTCTTTTAGACGAGGTCTTCTTGCTGCCGCTCTTGGTGCTGGCTGGCTTGGAGTCCTCGGAGGGGGCTATGGAGTTGGAGGCACTGGAGCCACTCTGGGCAGCACGACTGCGTCGGAACTTGATCACATCGTACTTGTCCATAAAGGGCAAAAGCATCTCCAGTTCGGCCTGCTCGGCGGCAGCTGCGGCAGCGGAAGCAGACAAGACAGACTCCTCTTTGCTTTTCTTGTGCTTGGTTGTGCGGGATTTGTCCTTGTCCTTGTCCTTGCTCTTCTTTTCCTTCTCCTTCTTGGAGCTCTCACCTTTTCTACCCTTTTTCGTCACCTTCAGACGCTCCTGGGAGCTGGCTCGACTGCTGCTCAGCGATTTAAAGTCCCCGTCTGAACCCTCCTCCTTCTCCTCCTCGTCTTCATCCTGATGATGCCGGGCACTCAGCTTGGTGGTCTCGGCATTGGGCACCTTCTTCACGGTGGTCAGCAGCTCGGAGAGATCATCGTTAAGGGCACTTTTCGAGTATTTCTTGTGGAGATCAACCTTAAAGGGTGACATGCTGCGGGAACGCGAGCCATCCTCGTCTTCATCATCCTCCTCATCATTGTCGGCGCGCCTGGTGTCCTCTTCCTCCTCCTCCTCGTCTTCGTCTTCTTCCAGCTCGGCGGCGGATTCAGCCAAGGCATCGGCTGCTGTTGGCGGCAGTAGCTGTTCCGTGGCCTTACTCCCCTTACTGCCCTTCACCTGCCGCTTGACGGGCGTCAGCGTCTTTACTTTGGATTCCGCTGGCACTGACTTTTTCTTCTGCGCCGCTATCGTTCGTGCTGTGGGCGGTTTGGGGAGGGATTTGGCCTTGGCCTTGGCCAAGGATATGTGCTCGTCGTCAGAGAAGTCGTCGCTCTCACGACTGTCGCTGGCCTCTGCCGATTCGGGTTCCGTTTCGGGCGCTGCCAGCTTTTTGGCCCCCTTTTTGGTCTTTTGTGGCTGCTTTCCAGGCTTGGCCGCGGACTTGTCGCTTTTGGGCTTGCGTCCTCGCTTGTTGGCTGCAGGTTCCTTGTCTTTTTCTTTCTCCTTTTCCTTTTCCCTGTCTTTTTCCTTCTCTTTATCCTTTTCCTTCTCCTTTTCCCTTGCCACCTTACCCGCCTTGCTTTTCTTGCTCGGAGCTGGCGGCGGTGGCGTTGGTTCCTTCTCAGGTTCCATGTCCTCGTCATCCGTTTCCGGCTCTGCCTTGCTTTTGCTCTTCTTTTTGCGCCGTTTATCCTTCTCCTTTCGCTTACGTTTTTGGGTTTTCTGCAAAGCCTCCTCTTCAATCTCGCTGCGTTCTTCATCGGCGCTGCTTTCTGGGCGTCCACCCATTGCCCCTGCCTCCTTCTCCGTCTCCTCCTTGGCCTTTTTGCTAAAGTATTTCTCTCGGAAAACATTCATTTTGGAGTCGGCGGCGGGGTAGCTGAGATTGGGATCATCATCTTCGTCATCGGAGAGATTATCAAAGTACTTTTTGGTGGCCTTTTCAAAGGCATCCTGCAGATTGTTCACCATTTCCGTGTATTCTGTGGGGATTTGAAGAAGGTATCATTAGAGTTTGAGGGGAAATTTTCATTTTATTTCAAGTTTTTACCATTATTGTGCCCATTGTACAGTCGACAGTTGTTGACAATCAAGCGGAAATCGTTACGAAATTCGCTAAATTTGTGATATTCCCCACTGTCCAGCTTGTCCTCCATCTTGAGCAGGTCCATGGGTCTGCGAAAAGGACGAAATGTGAGTAGAAGAGAGAGTTTAATAAACGAGTTTCCATATTGTAAACTTACCTCCTGATTATTGAATAATATCGTGGGGCAATATCCTCCTCCACGGGATCCATAAAGGGCCAGGCATCGCGATGGTTCTTCACGTAGACCAGCACCTTGTGCATTCCTATTTGAAGGACCTCCTCCGTTTCGGTAAAGCTAAGAATATTCGCATGATTGGAGGAGTTGTACGTTGAGTTGTTGTTTGTTGTTGTTGGTGTTGGTGTTGGTGTGTTTACTGTGTTGCTGTGTTGGTGTTGTGATGCATTTGTTTTGCTTGTTGGTGAAGTTGTTGTTGTTGGGTGGGCATTGGTGTTGGTATGGTGGGTTAGGGAGTGGTGAGATTTGGACTTGTGTTTGTTACTGTGGTGAAAGTGATGATGATGATGATGTTGGTGTTTATGGTGGGTGTTGTTATGGTGTTGTGAGTAAGAGGTTGTGGTGTTGTGATTGTGATTATTATTATTATTGCTGTTATTATTGTTGTTGTTGTTATTCTGATTATGATTATGATATCCCTGCGTCGTCGTTGTTGTTGTTGATGCTGCCGCCGTTGTTGAGTGGCTGTTGTTATTATTATTATTGTTGTTGTTGTGACTGTGGTGCGACGCGTGCTTATGGTTGTTGTTGTTGTTGTTAAGGCTGCTGTTGTTGTTGGTTGTGGTGCTACGGTCTCTACTATTTACAGGGCTACATTTATCGATATTTGTTGTTTATTTTTTGTTATGGATTTGGGTTCGGTTTTTGGTCGTAATGTTTTTTTTTTACCGTTTTTTTAGGGAGTGGGTACAAAAGTTTACAATAACAATGATAAATATGTTAATCAATTGATCACATTATATACAATTCGATGGGCGATGTGAGTGTATGGAAAGGCCCAGGCATCATGCAAAGGTAACGAACTAAAAGTGTCAGTTAACTAAGGTAGAACTATTCAATTTCACAAAGCAACAGGTAAGGGGAAAGGGAAAAGAAAAAGGCAAGGGCGGCTCCACTTTAAACAAAAAAACAAAATCAACAACAATTCAAGAACGGAGTGAGCATCATGGACGAGTTTTGCATTAAAGATACAATTTAAACAATTTTATTACGTTTTTGTTATAGTTTTTGTAGGGTATTTGGTTATATTTTTGCTTAGAAAGCTTATAATTATACTCGGACATTAATAAAACGAGACAGAAACCATTAAAACAAGGAATAAACTAATAGAAAAATTCAATTTCTTGGGTAACATTTGAAATCATAATCCTCATCTTCATTTCGTTAAATTAAAGCAAGTTAAATTGTATCTTTGTCACGATGTTCACACATCCAACAAGCAAGCAGAAGCACAAAGAAGCATAAATGACCAAAGACAGTAAGTTTGTGTTGTGTCTGGGGGGGGAATCGCTTTCGAAATCGAGTCTCTTTTCACTCTCTGACTTACTCATCGCCACTCTTGTCCGAGTAGGCACCGCTCTGCCGCCGCTCCGCCTTGCTGGACGAGGAGGAGGATGCCGATGACGAGGCCAGCTTCTTGGGCTTGCACGTTTCCGCCTTTTCCGCCGCCGCCGCCTTGATGCTGCTGCTACTGCTGCTGCCTCCGCTTCCACTATTATTGAGTACGGCCTTTTGTTTTTTGGAACGCACGGTGCTAGCTGTAGTGCTGCTGCTGCTACTGCTGCTAGCGCCGCTCTGCTCCTGGGCCTGCTGTGGCTGTGACTGCGTTTCACTGGCTCCTCCCGCAGGTATGAAAATGTTGCCAGTCAGGGAACTGAGCGAATTGTTGGTTTGCCTGCCGGGCAACTTGACATTGGCCGCTGGCGCCATCGAAATGGAGGCTATTCCTGTTGCTGCTAGTGGCTCTGGCTCAACCACCTGCTGCTGCTGCTGGTGTTGATCTTCCTGCTCTGCCTCGCTCTCATGTGCCACCGATGGAGACGGCAGACTTAGATTGGCGATGCTGGTGGCCACGGCAATTGCCGCCGAGTTGGTGTCCAACAATTGCAGTTGCCTGCAAAAGTTCTCCTTGTCCTCGGGACTTAGAGAAGTGCTAGTGGTGTTTGGTGTCTCCTCGGGAGGAGGAGTCTCCTCCGGCTGCTGCTGCTGCTGATGCTGTTGTCGCTTTTGCTGGGCACTGTAGTTGCTGCTGCTGCTATTACTGTTGCTGTTGTGATTATTGTTGTGGTTATTGTTGTTGTCGTCCTCGTCTGCCTCTGAAGCATGCTTGTGTCGCCGTCGATGATGATGATGATGCTCGCGATCGCGATGATGTCGCTTCTTTTGCTTCTTGCCCGACTTTTTCTTCTTGTGGTGATGATGATGATGATGGTGTTGATGTTGCTGTTGCTGTTGATGGTGGTGGCTATGGTGGCCTCTGCTTTGCGATTTTGGAGTTTGTGGCGATCGAAAATCTGTTAATAATTCTACTTCTTGATGGTCCTGCTGCTGCTGCTGCTGCTGCTCTTCTTGTTGCTCTTCGTGTGGCTGCTCCGCGTCAAGGGCCTCCCTGTCGTCGTCGTCGTTTTCTGGCGAGAGGCAGAAGGTTTCCCTGTGGCACAGAAATTCGCTCGAATTAGTTGTGGTTGTTCGTCTGAGGGAGCTTGCGTAGGTTGAAATACCACTGGCCGTCGATGTGGATTGCGATCTGAGAGGAAAGGAAGAAATAAATTTGAAAAATCAAATAAATATATTTATTGTCATCAAATAATTGTGATTAATATTTCTAAAAGCATTAATGGTTTGATTTTGTAAGAAACAAAGGGCTATGGAAATGTATACGAAATGATTTTAATATTTATATACCAATAATTTAATTTATATACCAATAATTTTTCGATATTTTAATAATAGTTTCCTATAGCTTTCCCTCTCAATATCATATTTATTAATATACCAATAATTTTACGATATTTTCCGATATTCTACCAATATTTTTCTTTAGTTTCAATAACTTTTACATACAAATAGATAATTTTCCTATCAATAAAATATTTTAAATAATTTTCCTATAGCTTTCTTATAAGAATTTGCTACAATATAGCCGTGTCTCTGTCGTGTATGAAATGGGTGAACAAGAACTTAAGCTTAAGCCATAAACTTAAAGCACAAAGAATATAAATATAAATATATCAAAAAGCATGCTTACAGAGTTTTCTTTTTTTTTGGAAAACGAAATCCAACCAATTCTAAATTATACTTTTTGGGGTCAAAACTCAAATTAAGTGCTGATCCTGGCTCCGTTCGCTCATCATCCTGGTTCCGGGCGTCGATGCTGGGTGATAATGTTTCTGATTCTGATTTGATTTGGTTTCCAAACTCAAATTGCAAGCGCAGAAATCATAACAAATTGAACGGCAACTCAAAAGATCAATTGAAAACGTAAATCAAAGATGCTTTTGGTATGCAAGTGTTTTTTGGTGGATGAGTTGAGGCTGTTGTTTCGCCAGGTTTCGCTTAAAATGCGGCCCGTGCTAACCGTCTCCGTGTGCGCTGCTGTTGTTGTTGCTGTTGCTGCTGCTGTTGCTGCTGCTGCTGCTGTTGCTGCTGCTGCTGTTGCGTGGGCGGTGCCAGCCAGTGTGCGTTTTGCCGCTCCTGATACAGATTCTCGCGCTCCCTTCGCTGGCGCTCTTCCTCCTGGCGTGCCTTCAGCTCCACGAGGTTGCGAATGCGACTAGAGTTGCGCACTTGAAGAAGTCTGAAGCGAAACATTAAAAAAGATTAAGTTTACATAAATGAATGTAATTAAAATTCACCCTCAAACACACAATTTTCAACTTACTTTCTGCGCCTTAAACGCTCACGCTCCCGGAATAGCTGCGGCAGCTTGGGCAGAAAATTCTCATCGAGTATTTGAAAGAGTTCGCGCTCCTTGGCGTTCGTCGAGGTCTTGAACTTGGCGGCCAAGTTCTGCCAATCCTCCTCGGTAAAGCAGATCACCTGCCAGATGGTGCCGTTGCTGCCAATGCCCTTGCTGCTGCTGCTGCTGCTAGAGGCTCCGCCCGTTGAAGTGGCTGAGCCTGATCCACCTCCTCCACCGCCCGATCCAGATGCTGAGGCCGCTCCGCTGGCCTTGTCCTCGCGATAGAGACGCGTGCCGTAAAAGTACCAATAGCCCGAGTTCTTGGCGTCGTAGCCGAGGGGCTCCACGCGCAGGCTGTCCGCCTCTAGATTGCTGAGAATGACCTGCACATCGGCCGAGTCGAGGCGGAAGTGGCACAGGTCGTGCAGGATGTGCAGGCGCTTGCGCACGGGCAGCGACTGGAAGTCTATGTCCGTGTCAAAGTGGTTCTCGGTCTGGTGCAAACGACACTGTTGGCGCAGGAAGCGGCGCAAGAACATCTGATAGTTGCTGTGTGTGATTTCCTTGGCTACCGACTGTAGCGCATCGCAGCCCTTGAGCAGGCGCACAATTAATTCCGGCACTAGGGCGACCTGATCCTCATCGCTGGTACCATCGGAGAGCAGCGCCGATTCGAGGTCCTGTACAGGGATATAAAAATTATAATTTAATAGGGAATTTTAATCTGGGGAAAAGGCAGGGGCTGGGGAACTCACCTCGATATCGATGTCGGGCAGATCAAAGGCAGAACTAAACAATGAACAGAAATGCGAAATACACGGTATCTCCCACCATGATTGAATGTCTGAAAAGGAGGGGAGAGGTAGTTATTAAAATAAATAATTTTAATATTAATTTTCAAATTTTTAAATATTTTTTTACTCACCCAGTAGGCCAATGAAAGTAGAAACCATTTATGTATGCTTGCTTATTGGAAACGTTGCTCCTCTGCGGGATTTGTGATTTCTTGACTAAAAACAATTCCGGATGCCTCTTTGGTAGCTTGCTCTGCGTGGATTTCGGGGCTGTTTCGAAAAGGGTTTTCAGGCGTTAACAAATTAGTTTCAAGTTACACACGAAAAGTCCACCGAATGGCGGCACAAAAAGTGCGAGGCAAACATAAAAAAATCTGTGCAACATGTGTGTGTGCGTGCTACTGCTGCTGCTGCTGTTGTTGTTGTTGTTGCTGCTTGGTTTCTCTCTGAACATTTGGCGGCGTTATATACACAAACATCTGGGCTTTATCACTTATCACAGACATTGCGATGCACCGCAAAGGCACGCGAGGCGAGTGCCGTGGGCAGGGAGTGGGCGGTGGAAGTGGGATGGTAGGTCAAAAGAAAGTACACGAGCACCCCTTTCGCGCGCTTATTTTCACGAAGAGAAAATCAAAACAGACAGCCGACAAACGGAGAATGCTTGCGTTAGAGCGGGATGGCACTAGTGCCGCCGACCAATAGCGGCGCCGCTCACTTTTTCACGTTTGCATGCCGTCTTGCTTGCTCTTCATTACTATTTTGACTGCTGCATTCGTTTATTTTGCAATTATAATGTGCAATTTACACGGGTCTTTGGGCAGTTGCTTTGGCCCAGGGCATCTCTCACGCGATTGCTGGTGCAGGGCTTTTATTGGGGATTTTTGGACGCGAAGGAACCGATGTGCGATGCGATGCGAGTCCCGAATTCAGAGCATGCGCGCGGGGGATGACGACGACGGCGCCTGGTGCGCCTTTTTTCTACCTCTGCCTTCCGCCTGCTGGCCAGTGTGTGTATTTATTTTTATTAATACACGTATATATATTTTTCAGTTACGTGCGAAAATGTCATTTAACTTAAGAGACGCCCATTTCCCCGATCAGCGCTGCGCTGCGCTCTTTTCTTTCTCCTGCTTTCCCCCTCAATTTCTTTTTTCACACAAACACATAGAGGCACACACACGCACATAAGGGGCTCCATCTCCATCTGCCTTAAAATATAATTAATTATTTCACAACAAAAGCAGCGGGCGCAGCACACACACACAACCGCAGCGTTGGTAAATACTTTGCTGGCACTTTGCAATCCCGTTGGTTCCGACCGTGGCGCAGATAACTCGAGTTTTCCGTTTTTTGCGCTCCTGGTTAATTTTATTTTCCTTCTGCTAGAGCTGCTAAAAGGTCGATAACATCGCGGCAACGAGTACGATAGCGACTGCGAAGCAGTGTTGCCAGTTGCAAATTTGGCTTTCTCTGAAATATCACGAAAATTCAGTAAATTTCAAAATTATAGAGAAGAAACATATCCAATTTATTTTATTTTTTATATATAAACAATCAATTTATTAAAAGAATTTATATAAACTCAGTCTTACTTTCTCCTCTTTTTGCTTCTTCCGCCGCAATCGATACATCGATACATAATCTCCAATTTCGCTTTCGTTTGCCATTCGGTTCTGCCTCTTCTCCCCACCCCTTACTCTGCTTCCTTTTCCTAGCCCCACACTGTGAATCTAACCTTACTTTTCGGCTCGCTATTTACATGGTGGCATGCATGTGTGTGTTGTTGTTCCACATGCACGTTTGTCAGAGTGTGCGTGCATATTACCATGTAGGTTGCCATGTAAATCTAGAAAACTACATGGCATAAACCGCGGGGAGTGGTGAAGGGCCATCAATTAAAGATTAACGCGAAATTTCAAAGGCAGCACAGCCGTTTTGGATGAGTTTTAAACATATTAAAGTTTCTTCATCTATTTTAAATGTAATAAAGTCGCAATTCGAGTGGAAGCACCGCCTTGCCTTGGGGAGTCCCACCATGTAGGCGGCATCTACATGGCGATTCTAGCTTACATGGTGAGACACTCTGCGAAACTGGTTTGGGAAGGGTTTTCTGCTCTCGAAAAAAGTGTGGTGGTGATTTTACAAAAGCCTCCCCCCAAGAATATATGACATATTAGCACAATTTTTTAATTATATTTATATATATTGTAATTGTGGGTAATTTTGTTTAGTTTTAGCTGCAGTTTTTTGAAGTCGGTTTAAGTGTTTCATTGAGTTTTTTGCTACTTATTTTAAGATCTTTTTAAAAAAATTTTTGAATATTTTCGAAACTATTTTATTTATTTCTAAACGAAACTTGTAGAAATGTAAATAAAAATTGGAAACAAAAATATAATCATTTCTGTAATAAAATGTATTATTTATTTTAAATTTATTTTTAATTTTGTTATGTAAAAGTAAAAACTAAATAAATTAGTTAAATTCTGATTTTTTTAAAATTTTTGAAATCAACTTATTAGGTTTACTTTTAAAATTTTAAATTAATTTAATTATAATTATTTTATTTGTTAAATTTTTAAAATTAAAAATAAAAATGTCTAAAAATGTTTCAGTTTTTATGTAAATTTTAAACCCAATATTTTTTAGTTAATTTTTTAAACATACTAAAATATTTTTTTAACCCTTTTATTTATAATTAATACCCAAAACACCTGTTTTGTATTTTATACATACGAATGTAGTCTTTATTTTACTGCTTTATTGATTAATTAGTAATTTATAGTGAAAGGAGGACAAATTAATTATTACAAATAGTAAACGGCTGTTTTTTTTCGCATGTGTGTATGAGTGAGGGTATTTACAAATGTGGATGCCGCAGCTGTGGCAGCTGGAGCAGCGCAGGCAGGTGGTGGGTCAGGAGGAGAAGCTGCTGCTGCTGCTCCTGCTACGGCTCGATCTTGCGTATCTTCAGGCCGCCGCTGGGACCGCGCGATCCCAGCGGAACTGTGGCCACCGACGTCGCCGCTACAGAGGATGTGCTCACCAGCTGGGGCATGAGAGAACCTCCATTGCTGGCCTCCCCGTTGCCGCTGCCATTGCTAGACGCAGAGACAGCACCGTTCTGCAGGCGCCGCTTCAGCACGAAACGCTTGCCCGTCGACGGGACTGTCGCCGCAGTGGCAACGGTGGAGGTTTTGGCTGCCTGCGTGGGCAGCTCCTCGCTGCCGGGATCCACTTCCATGTCGGTGCCAGCATTGTTCTCGTCGTGCTGCTCGCTAGACGGCTCCTCGTCGTCGTGTCCCTCCTCCTCCTCGAACTCGGCGCTCTCCGTCTCCTCGGGATACTCCACCAGCTGGCCGTTCAGAGTGGGAAACTCGATCACCGGCAGGACGTGGCGCTGCTGCTGATTGCCCTCGTCCATTAGCTGCTGGATGAGATTGGCAATGTCCTCGCGCTTCTTGGTGACGGTGAGGAAGTCGAACCAGTTGGTCAGCTGCTTGATCGGCAGCCGGTAGTCGCGGATGGGCTCGCTGAAGAACTGCTCCACGTACTGCAGCAGATAGAGGCCGCAGTCGGTGAAGTTGTTCTGCTGCGGCACCTTGACACAGTGGCCGGGCATGTTGTCCTTGTTGAAGACGTGCGCCTGCGCATCCGGCTTCTTCACGCGGTACTCGCAGGTGAGATAATCGCGCAGCGTGGCGACCACGCGGCTGCGCGAAGCACCCGCCAGGGAATCAAAGATGAGTATCAGTGGCTGCTTCACGGCGGGCACATCGTCGGCACCGCAGGTTCTTGCCGGACCGCTGGACGGCGTGGGCTGTGAGGATGGTTTCGGGGTGCTGCTGCTGGCGGGCGTGCCTGAGGACGTTTCCTTGGCGGAATTCGAAATCTCACTGTCCTCCGAGGCCATGTCGCTGTCGTCGCCCTCGGCCTCGTCACGCTCACTCTCATCGTCCGCTATGCGGCAGATATTATCCGCCGTCAGGGCGGCTGGCAGCTGTCCTCCCTCGCCCCTCTTCGCCAGCGGGGTAATGGTGGTGTTGCCTATCTGCAGGGAGACCTTCTTGCCCCGCGGACGCTTCAGCTGCTGCGGCTCCACCGGCTGGTTGGTATCGTAGGTCACGGGTCCCTTGAGGTTGGGGAAGCAGATGATGGCCAGGAACCAATGCGACTGCTCGTTGATGGGCACTATGATAAAGTCCTTGTCGAAGATGTCTACGCCCTTGGTCCACTTCTGGACGCGGGCATGTCGCTTCTGGGCCGCCGTCTGCTTCATGTCCGTGGGACGCGTTAGTGTCGTCAGGCGTTTGTAGAAAAATGTGCTAAAAATGTGCGTGCGCTCGCGCAGAGCCTCCGGAATCTGCGTGTTGCGCAGCCAGACAAGGTAAAAGTCTATGATGATGTCGTTGAGGTACGACTCCTTGGTGAGGCACACATAGTCCTCCATTCGTATGCACAGGCTGCCGGAGGTCTTGGGCGGATACATCAGAAGGTTGACCTGCTCATCGGCCCTCAGTTGACGCGGCGGCGGTGGCTGCTGTGAGCTCTTGTCCAGTGCCTTTTTATCCGAATCGGCGAGTCGCTCCAAAATCTCAGCGGCATCAGTTGAGGAAATCTCGTCCACACAGTTAAACATACTCTTGATGGTGCCACGGGCCGTGTACGAGATGGTGTCAAAGATTAGGATGAGCCGGCGAATGTGGAACGAACTGTTGCCCTTGAAGCAGGTTTCTGGAAAAAATGAGGGAAAAAAAAAGAGATGTGTTGGTTTGGAGACGTACATAACTAAACTAGAATTGATTCTCTTTGAAAATCAAATCACACATAAAGTCAAGGTGACTCACGTTCACTGGCCTGATCGTCGGGCAGGAGGAGCTGCGTTTTCACATACTGGGCGCACGTTTTGAGCAGGTAGAGCGTGACGAGCGGCTTGGCAGGTTTAGCGCTGCCAAAGTGCGCTATTACCTTGATCACCTCGTGCTTGTAGATGTGCAGCGTGAACTTGGCATCCTTGTCCGGCACAATGCCCGTGATGCAGATTCCTTTCGAGGTGAAGGTTATCTGCAAATGATGCAAGGATGCAAAAAGAGGGTGCAACATGCATTTTATTATACACATTTCGGTACAAGAGAGAGGGGAGGGGCGTAGGGACTACTCACCGGCTCTGTGATCTCGTAGCGGTAGGGCACCAAGCGGACGCAATTACAGCTCACCGACATGGAGAAGCGATCATTTTCCGAGATATCAGACAAATCTGTCACATCACCGCGCACAAAGTCTGCCAAAAAAAAAAAAACGAGAAAATGTTGAAATTCATTAAATAATGTAGTTCTTGTTGTCTCGCCTTTCTCTTCGTCTTCCTCGTGGCTTGCACGAGTCGCACATTTTCATTCACAAACACACACACGCGAGCCTTTACCTTCGTCGTTCATTGCGTCTAAAAATGTTAAAACTAATAAAAACTATAAAAATCAGCGTCAGCTTTTGTCCTAGTTGTTAAAATTGCAAGAGAATTTGGGAAAACGATGTGTTTTCTCGTCTTCCCTTTTGCGCTTTTCTTCCTCTATCGGTTTGCCTTGCGTAAAAATGGCGTGCTCTGTCGGGCGCCCCCTGTCGGAATGTCTGGGTAGCGCTTGCTTAGCGGCATTGCCAGCACAAAAAAATAATCAAACAAACAGGCACATTGCTCTACATCAGAGTTGCCACGAAGGGGGGGAAAAAAAAAGAGCTAAAATAGCTAAACAGGTAAATTAGCTAATTAAATAAATTATAATAAATAATTTACTTGTTTTTATAAATTTTAAGAATTAATTTAACTAGCTTGCTTAAGTTGTATTTCAAATTTTGTAAAAGTTTCTCTAATTTTATAATCGGAAATTTTTAATTTAAATTTGTTTTAGAGTAAAATATGGATGTACTATTTTTAATGAAAAAGGCTTTATGTAAACTATGGCTTTAAAAAAAAATCGATAAAAAAAGATAACTTTTAAAATTAAAAATTTTCTGATAACTAATTCAATCTGGTAAACAGAATTCTATTATACCCACAGCATAGACTCTCAATAGATTAAATCGAATATATATAAATATATATAAGGCTCTATAATTAGGTCTTACCTTTGTACAGGGGCTCCTCATCGATCTCGGGCAGCTGTGGTTCGCAGGCAAAGGCGGCGGGTAACTGGTGGAGATTGCCATTCGAATTCAGTTTGAAATTTGTGGAGGGTTGCTGGAAAATACAAGTAAACTAGTTAGATAAGATCTAAAAACATCATTAAAAGGGTTAAAAAACTAAATAAACTTATTGTCCTACTAGAAAAATATTAAAATTTAAAAAATCAAATCTAATTTATGAAATTATTAATATTAAAACTCTTCAACTCACATTTCCCGTCTCCGTGTTGGCCTCATCGGCATCGGCTTCATCCTCGCTGCTCAGCAGCACCACCGGATCCACCTCGGCTGCCCGCCTGCCGCCTCTGGCCCTGCCGCGTATGGCCATTCCTCCGCGGCCCCGGGCACCAGCTCCTCCAACTCCTGGGTAGGCCACTCCCGCCAGCTGCTTGCCGTAGCGAGCCACGGCCGCCAGTTCACGTTTCTTCTCCGCCGCAGTTGCTCCTGCTGTCAGGGGCTGCTGCTGCTCACTGGCCGTTGACGAGGAGGAGGCTGGCGAGGAGGCAGCACTGGACTTGGCGATATATGACTTTCGTTTGGGGGGCTCCGGGAAGACGCGCTTGCAGCGCTCACAGCGGGCATGATCCATGCCCGTGAAGCCGCACAATTGGCACACGGCGAGGAAGCCATCGATGAGTTTGCGAGCCTCAGCGGGAGCGGCTGCTCCTGCGGCAGCGGCTGCTGATGCTCCAGAGGATGCTACTCCCACGGCATTCGTTTGATTAGCCGAACTGGCAGCTTCTCGTTTCGCCTGCTCGGCGGCGGCGTTTGCCTGGGCGTACGAAGGGCCGGTGGTATTCGAGGAGGGTGCATTGGCAGGGGCTCCTCCGGCCACTGGGGCTGGGTTTTCCTGCGAACGGTTCATCTGCAGGCTCTCTTCCGCCCGGGATATCAACTCGCTGGCAGATTCGTTTACTGAGAAGCCCACGGTGACAATGAAATCCACATTGGCGCCGCGGTGCTCCACGCACTGAATGGTGGTGGCGTTGTCAAAGGGCACGCCGACCTGCTCGAGGAGATCCTGCACCGTGCAGGACTCGCGCGGCAGGGTGAAGGTGATCAGACGCTGCTCGCCGCTGGCCAGGATTACCAGCATTTTGGCGCTGTTCTTGTCGCGCTCTGCTATGGGCTGGCCAGCCCTGTTGTTCAGGACGTGCTGCGAGTGAATCTCGAAGTTGTTGTGGGAAGTCTGCTGCACGGACGAGCCCTGCGGAGCAGATGAAGCGGCGGCGGCGGCGGTGGGAGCGGTAGGAACTGGAGCCACCACTGGAGCTGGGATCGTCCTTTGGGGCTGCATAATACGTGTACCCGGCGGCAGACCTCCGCCTCCTTGGGTTTGCAGCTTGGGTGCTGGCCGCACTAGTGTTCCCCCTGTGGCGGCCCTCATGGGGGTGAGGCCGGGATTGGGTGATGGCGAAGCACTGAGGGTATTTCGCTTCTTGAACTCAGCCAGACTCATGCTGGCTCCTCCCGCGGTACGCATACCCTGGACCTGACCCTGCACCACCTGCTGTTGTTGCTGCTGCTGCTGCTGTTGTTGGTCCTCTTCCTGGGTGGCTGCTCCTCCGCCGGGATAGTAGGTGGTCAGCGTGGTGCCGGCTCCTATCTGCATGGGAGGCAGCTGAGGGGGAGGCTGAGGCTTCTGCTGCTCCTTCTTGAGGACTGCCGCCTGTATGCGGTCCTCCAGGTCCATGCCAATACTGCTGTTGTTGGTGGATTGGACCACTCCACCCGTGGGATTGGCGGCAGGCGCTGAGGTGGGTACTGGAGCGGGCCCTGCCGAGGTCAATGCAACGGGAGCTCTGTAGCGAATGGGAACCTGGCGCATCATCAGCATGTGATGCTGCTGCTGCTGGGGATTCCCGTCGGTGACCATGTGGGTGCGATAGATATGGCGCTGTTGCTGCTGTTGCGGTTGAGCTTGCTGCTGCTGCTGCTGTTGTTGTTGCTGCTGCTGCTGGCCGAGATTCGTGCTGATGGTGATGTGCTTCATCGGGGCCTGGGTCACTATTTGCATGGTCTGACCTCCGTCGGCACCGCTCGCTTGCACCACCAACTGAGCTCGCGTTGGACGTATGCCCGTCGGCCGTATATTCCGCACGATTCCGCCAGGCACAGAGGCACCCACTACTCCACCTCCTCGCGGCCGGACTTGTCGTACGATGGTCGTCGGCGTTAGCATGGACCTGTTGGCGGCCACAGGGGTGCCGGGTCGGCCCACAATAGCTCCACCTCGCTGGGATTTCCCCCTGAAAGCGGCTCTCACCAATTGTGTTCCGCCGGGGGGAGTGGTGGCCACCAGCTGAGGCTGCTGCTGTTGCACCAGCTGTGGCTGTTGCTGCTGCTGTGGCGCCTGTTGCTGCGATGGCTGTTGCTGCTGCTGCTGCTGGACTTTCTGGACCTGCACCTGCTGATAGACCACGTTCTGGGTTTGCTGAGGGACAACGCGAGCCTGTACTAAGTGAGCCGTCTGAGCGGTGGCCTGGAGTTGCAATTGCTGTTGCTGCTGCTGCTGCTGCACTTGCTGCTGCTGTACATGTTGCTGCAGGACGTGCTGTTGCTGCTGCTGCTGCGGTGAAGTGGTGTAGACAACGCGATTGTTGTACGGATGAATGGTGGTGGCCTGGCGCATAATCAGCTCCTGATGCTGCTGGGCCTGAATCAATACCGGTTGCTGTTGGACGATCACATGGGTGTTGTTCAGCATACTTATGGGCCTTTGGGGTTGCTGGGTGGTCGTCATACGATAAACAATTTGTTGGTGCTGCTGCGGCTGCTGCTGCTGGGCAGGAGACGTTTGCAGCTGTAGCGTTTGTGGCTGCTGCGCTTGAGGGTGCTGCTGCTGTTGCTGCTGCTGCAACTGGGACTGCTGCTGGGGAGAAGCCTGAACCTGATAGGTGGGCGCATGCTGCTGGTATTGCTGCTGCTGCTGTTGTTGCAGCACCTGCTGCTTCTTTTGCTGCTGCATGTGCTGGACAATGGCATTGGGCTGTAGTACTTGCTCTGAGGTGTAGTAAATCTGCTGCGTATGCTGAATGGCGGGCTGTTGATGTTGCACATATTGTTGTTGCTGCTGCTGCTGTTGTTGTTGTTGCTGTTGCTCCATGTGGAGTTGCTGCTGTTGCTGCTGGGCATCTTGTTGCTGCTGGTAGTGTACCTGTTGTACTTGGTGTTGCTGATGATGCATCACAACTTGCTGTTGTTGCTGCTGCTGTTGGTGTTGCTGCTGCTGCTGCTGTTGGTGCTGCTGCTGTTGCTGAGCCAGATCATCGCCTCCTATGATATGGTAAGCAGGTGCAGGCGCTTGTTGCTGCTGCTGATACTGGGCTGGAGCCGCGGTTTGGTATACAACCTGCTGCTGATCATTGAACACCAATTGCTGGTCGTCCTGCAGCACCAAGGACTGCAAGTAAAGTTGGGAAATTATTGTTAAATTGAAGAAACTTGCGAATCTTTGATACTACTCACCCCAACCTCATCTTGGGGCATTTGCACTACCTGCAAATCCGAGTAGACAGGGTCCTCTAAGGGCACTATATATTGCTCCATTTTTTAAGAGCTGAAAAGTCGGAGAAAAATTTGTTTAAATTAAATTAATATATATATATAATATTTATAATTTTTAAATTTCATAAAAAATATTTTTTTTATTACAAAATATTTTTCTTTAAACCTTTTCTGCTTTTCTCTGCAACAAATACACACAACTAATGGAAAATCAATAAATAACATATAAAGGAGAAAAATCAATGGAATATATGCATTTATATGACACACTTAACCAAACAGTCTGTTATACATAGTCCTCAACATATTTTTTCTATTTTCTACACATTTTCTGCACAAATAACTGTGCATGCGTCTCATTTTTGGAACCACATACAAAGGTAGTGTAACGAACCCTCAAACACATGCACAGCAAAGGGTTAAAATGCAAATTATTTACACTTTTCAGACCGCCAAAAACAATTGTTTTTGTTTTTCTAGCAACACAGATCATTATTTTAGCCTTTTTCACATATTTTGACCTTTTCAAGACACATTTCTTATACAATTACTGGGCACTTCTTGCGACTCAATTTTTTTTCTTTTTGGTCATTTCACACACACACAACAAATACCCACCTCGGAGACTTTCCCGAAAACGCAACTTTGTGACGCCGCTGGTGATGTTCGCTCGCTGTATCACTTGTGCCCGGGTTAAACCATATTTTGGCTGGCTCTTTTCACTATTTTAATGGTAAAAACTAGCATTTTTGCTTACAAATTCACGCTTTCTTCGGTTTTATAAAATGCAGCAGAATCAAATATGGCGTTCAATGCAGAGTAGCATTTCTGGCCAAATTTCGCGCTGGCAACGCCGTCTGCACGAGCGCGCCCCCTGGCGGTTTCGCCGCTCTGCAGCTGTTTACAAACATTTAGCAGCGTTGTGTTTTGTGCTGCTGGTTTATCGATGTCCGCTTTGTGCCGTCGTCTTCGCCTAATGTTTAGTGGTCCCTCTGTTTGGCATGTAGCCCATTTATAGGGACCACTAAACTTTCGGACCACTGGAGTTGGCTTGAAATCGACTGATTTTCGCGTTGAAAGCCGTTTTCCAGGCATTGATTTTATTTTCGGCAACATATTGGAGTTATAAAGCCGGAGTTGCGTGATAACGGATTTTTTCGGCAATTATTATCGCGGTTTTTGGGCACTTGTGTTTTGTTGTTAGCAGCGCGCTCTGCGAATTGGGGGAAGAAGCAGATGGTGCAACAACAACATCAGGCGTCAGAGATGGCCCAAAACCGATTACTTTCGACATTTTTCAAATTTTCATCGCATACAAATTGAGAAATATGTGTTTTTGGAAATATCATAATATTTAATATATATGAAAAATGTAATGTATAATAAAAATGTATTCTCAAAGTCAATTTATGAAACATTATAAATATTTTGACTAGATTCAGTTGACTGGAGATGAAGATCAGAAATATGTAGATTTAATATTTAATGAGGTTACAGAAAATACAGATGTATATAAAATATTTTCGTAGTGAAAAAAATATATATAAAAAATAGCCCCGTGCCATCGATAGTGACAAAAAACTATCGATGGTGGACCAGAAAGCGAAATTCGATACCTCGATAGTACTATCGAAAGTTTCACAAACTGCTGCATAAAAACAAAACAAAATAACAAAATGTCAAAAATATTTACGCCCACAAATCAAATTCGACTCACAAATGTCGCGATTGTGCGACTTAAAAAGGGAGGCAAGCGATTCGAGATAGCCTGCTACAAAAACAAAGTCCTTTCCTGGAGGAACAACAGGTAAATTTACGAAATTCCAGCACGTGTTGTGATGAAATATTAAACTACAAAATTGTGCGTAATAATAACTCGAATTCAGCGAAAAGGACATCGATGAGGTCCTCCAAACGCACACAGTGTTCACGAACGTGTCCAAAGGACAGGCTGCCAAGAAGGACGAGCTGCAGAAGGCCTTCAACAAAACGGATGAGACCGAGATCTGCAAAGAAATCCTTAGCAAAGGCGAGCTCCAGGTCTCGGAGAAGGAGCGCCAGAGCGTCCTGGACACGCAGCTCAACAGCATAGTCAACAGCGTGGCCGCTCTGTGTGTGAATCCAGAGACTCGGCGCCCCTACTCGTCCTCAATTATTGAGAAATCCCTAAAGGATGCACACTTTTCCGTCAAAATGAACAAGAACACCAAGCAGAACACACTGGAGGCCATCAAGATGCTGCGGGAGCACCTGCCCATCGAGCGGTCGCGCATGAAGCTCCGCGTCAGCTTTGCAGGCAAGGAGGGCGGCGGTAAGCTCAAGGAGGCGGTTGTCAAGCTGGCCAACACCGTGGAGCACGAGGAATGGGAGGAGGCCACCCTGCATCTCACTCTCCTCATCGATCCGGGCCAATATCGTGTCATTGACGAGCTGGTGAGGAACGAGACGAAGGGCAAGGGACTGCTGGAGCTGCTCGAACTCAAGGAGGTGGTGGAGAGCGAGGAACTCTTCTAGGAAACGCTGAACTGTGAACAATTTGATGTAAATTGTGGCTTCTTTTGTTGATATTTATGTGAAACATAAAGGAAAATATTTTAAAATTTGAAAGAATCAGTTTTTATAAACAAAATATCTTATTTACCAGTTATTATCATTAAAAGTCCAAAAAATATTATTAAATTTGTTTTTTTTAATGGATTATATTTAAAACATTTTAAAAACTAAAATTTTAATACATTTCTGTTGATTTTCAAGTGATGTTTTTGATAGTTTTGATAATTTAAACTTTTCCAAAATTATATTTAAAATTTCTACTTTAAATATAATTTATATAACGGATCCAACAATTAAAAACTTAAATTTTCATATAGAAAAAAGAGAATATAACAATTTAGGGGGAGGATAAACGTTTGCTAAAAGTTCCCTGACATACAAATCTATGGATATTATTTATATAGAACAGAAAAAAAGGAGATTATTTGTATAAAATATATAGCTTTTTGAAGGAATAATCCTCCGCTTTACTTCCGCTTCTTGAGGTTCTCAAAGCGACGGGACAATTCATCGAAATCAATCTCATCGTCGTCGTCCTTCTTCTTTTCCCCACCTGCTGATGGGACATCCGGCAAATCGTTGGGTACATTAGGCAGCGATGGAAAGTCCAAGGAAGCTGGCGGAGCACTGGGCTGCTGGGCAGGCGGATTGCCCGGCGGCAGCTTGGATCGGGGTTGAGGTTTCGGTTTGTTGGCATTCTGTGAACGCAAATATAAACAATAAATTAACAAATACTTCATATAATCATTGGTAACCCAAAATTAAAGCCCCAAGTTTATGTCCTGACCTGCAGGTTTACAGGATTAATCGAGGTGTAACGCGGCGGCGGATCATTATCGGGTTTGGGGCGCTGTCAGGCAAAAATTAAACAAAACAAAATGCAAATCATAAATAAAACGGGGGCCATAAATGATCAAATAACCAACATCCGAGACAAGCAAACTGATAACAGGCGGGCAGCAAAACTATGAATCACTTGGATGACTGGACTTACAGTGGATACACGGGCACAGGCACAGAAGACATCACACAGATAGACAGAAAGAGAACCCATAGAAGCGGTGTGCGTTTGTTTAGTGGATGTGGCAAGACGATAAGCAAGTTAGTTTTTGTTTCAAGAGCAGACTATACCGAAATAACCTACCAAGATGTTCTCATCCGGGCTGCCGGAGTCATCCGTAGTGTTCGATTCACGCTGATTCACGCAGAAATACATGCAAAGACATGCAAAAACTTGACTAAAAATTGTTACTTTCTAAAAACAGCTGTGATTGGGGTTAATGAAGCGCTTAAAAATTAGGTTTTCAAACTAAAAACAAACAATTTTGTGGAACTACAAAGTTGTAGATGAAAGAGAAGAAGGGAGAGAGAGAGTTTAAGAGAAAATAAAGCCTAGAATTTACTTTATAAGCTTAACCCCAACACAGCTGTCTTTTAACTAAAAGCATTTAGCATTTTCTATTAAAAAATAATAACTAAATAATGAACTAATCAATAAAAAGTCTCAAAATAATATTTACATTGATAAAGTTGGTGTTCAGATCCTTCTCCTCTGAGCATTTAGGAGGCAACACAGCAGGCGGCGCCGGCTGATGCGGCGGTATGTTGTAGGCAAACGGCGGTGGTGGCTGCTGCGTGGGTGGAGGAACAGCACAGGCTCCCCCTCCTCCACCACCACCTCCGAAAGGTGGATAGTTAAACGGCTTGTTGCTGGGCGGCTCTGGCATTTGGGGCAACGGCGGCACCTGCGGATACCCTATAAAACCCATCTGCGGCGGCGGCATGCCTCCAGGTCCGCCACTCAGGTTATTCTTATCGGACAGATCAATCAGATGCTGCTGCGGCGGCTGATCCTCTTGCATGACCTGTGGATCTGGCTCATACTCGATGTTGTAGTTCTTGGCTATGGCTATGAGGTACTTCTCCACCAGCAGCTTCGGGGGCGCCTGCAGCGTGAGCTTGTGCATCAGTTTCTCCGAAACGAAATGCTCTCCGGTGGCCGTGCGCGAATGCTCGGCAAACTCCGGCCCGTACTTGCTCACAAAGATGTCCGAAATGACCTTTAGCTCGGCAATGTCGCTCTGGAGGCGGGGACACACCCACACCAGGCTGGCCACCGGCTCGGCAATGCCTGTGTCCAGCTCCTTCATTTGCGTGATGAGTCCGAAGCGGGCGAGCAACAGGTCGCAGTACATTTCCACCATTTCCATGGCTTCCACCAGGTAGTCCTCCCTGCAGAGAAACGGGAGTGCAGTGTAAAGAAGGGTCTTTGGGTATCTTATATCCCCCCCTCCCCGCTATACCTTATAATGTGCTCCACACGAATGCGTGCCCTCTCCGTCTTGCCCGTGGCCAAGTAGTCGGCAATCTCCTTCCTCGACTTTTGCGTCAACTCCGCCTTCTTCTTCTCCAGCAATTTGAGGCGGTTAAGAGCCAATCGAAGATTGGTCTTCAGCTTGTTGTAGTTGGGGCCGCTGGAGAACATCCTGAACGTCACCTTTGGCAGGTAAATTAGTAATGAAAACAAGAGATTTTGTGATTCATAAACTCGGGAAAAAACAATTGGTTTCGTGACGTCACGGGAAGTAGTGTGACCAGACAGCTATTAATTAATAATACCAGCTATCGGTCGCGATAGCCGCTCACGAAATTGGCGCTGCCAGACAAAGCGGGGAACATCAGCTTTTTTCTTAATTTTGCATGTTCCAAGCTATTTGCAACATTTAAAAACCCTCAAATGGGTGGGGAACATGTTGGGCCACGGGCGGGCAGACCATTTTCTGCAGAAAAACGACGGAGAACTTTGAAAAAGCCCTGAGACTGGGTCAATGACCCGCAAGAATCCTCGAGACAATGGCGTTGCCATACTGGACAAAGAAAAGGCTGCCATTTCATTCGATAAATTAATCGAAACAGTGGGATTCCCCGCGTTTTTCGGGTTTCCTCTGAGCTTTATTCGTTGAATTTTTCGGATTAACACAAAAACCTTTAACAATTGTGGACAATTTGCCGTGTCTTTCGTGTCGCCGCCGCCACTGTGCTGTTGTGTTTGGCGTCCGGCGAGTCCCTCGAAGCCGCCAGACACAAAAACAGAGGTGCGAGCGCACAACAAGCGTTCCTCGAAGTCGTAGCGGTACTTTCGCGTCGCGTGTGTAAATATCGTGTGTGTGTGTGTGTGTATGTAGAATCAAAACTTCAACTAATCTTGAACGAGAAATCAATCCTAGAGATGCGGTTCTGGAGCTGGTGGCGGGGGGCACTCTTCCTCCGTCCCCGTTTCGCAGGGGCACGCCTCCATCTCGTCGACCATGCAGCCCTCCTCCTCGCAGACGTCTGGCGGTCCTGCCGATGGCTCCGACTCGGCGTCTCGGTAGCCGGCATAGATCTCGGCACGCTGCTTGATGATCTCCTGGATAATGGCCGTGAGGATCTCGCGCGAGTCCACAATATGGCCGACCTCCTCAGCCACCTCGGCGGATAGCCAGGGGCAGATGCTCTTCATCAGCTGCTCCTTCTTGACGGCATCGCTGGCCGGCTCGATGTTCTCGAGGACCTCGGGCACCAGACTGGCAATATGGCCTTGGAGCAGCTTGGCCGCCGTCACGCTCTTCTGCATCTCCTCGTCCAGCTCCTTGGCAATCTTGTCCTGGCGCAAACGGCGCTCCTTCTCAGCCTGCAAGCGCAGCTCCTCGGCCTCCAGGCGGCGCAGCTCGGCTAGTTCTGCCTCGCGTTGCGCCAGGAATCTGTGGATGCGTTTAGTTAAAGTTAAATCCTTAAAGGAATCGTTTTTTGATGACTCACTCTTCCTGCTTGCGCCGCAGACTCTCTAGTTCCATCTCGTGGGCCACCTCCAGCATGCTCTGTTCAATGCAGGCGTCCACCAGGACATCGATGATCGGCTGGGCCTCGGCATCGAAGTGGAAGAGCTCACCGTCGCCGATTTCAGTGCCCACATCCACGCCCACCTTTGCGGGAACAAATGGCGGTGTGGGCGGCTTCTCCAGGAACAAATCTGTTTGGGTATCCACGTTGAACTCTGGCGGTCGTTGGACCAGCTTCTCCAGATACTTCTCGGTTTGGATCGTCTCGTGTTTGCGTCCCTTGACTGGCGGTGGTGTTCCCAGGACGTTTCTCTGATTGCGACACTGCACCGTCCGCTTGCGTAGCATATTGCGGCGCCTCAATTCGGCGGCCTTGTCGAAGGGATCCACATCCGTCTGGAGGCGTCAACAGAAAAGTGGATTATTCGCGCGGGTCAGGGCTGACAGAGAACTGAGAAAATGCAGCAGAATATTTACCACCAAGGAGGCGTTGCCGAAGTTGCTGCCCTTTATGACGCGACGGTCGTACATGACGTTCTTGTAGGGCTCTGGCGGCGGCACGATGGGTCTGTGGGGGAGGAGAAGCGCAGAGAAAGGCAGAAGAAGCAGGTGAGAAAGCCATCAATTAGTAAACCTCGACCCAGTTCAACAAACTCCCACACTGGGAGAAATAGTTATAATCCTTAAAAAAGAGCTTAAAGGTAGCTTAAAGGTAGCTTAAAGGTAGCTTAAAAAGATTAAAAAAGTTATTTTTGGACTAAAATATTATAAAAAATATATATATTTATAAGGTTTAAGGTTTGTAAAGAAGAAATTTGAAAGAAAAACCTCCTTTCAGGGTATCCTTATTTCGGTTAGAAGCTTAAAACTCAGTGAAGGAGTCATTTCCGACCCTATAAATCATATATATTCTTGATCAGCATTAACAGGCGAGACTTTTTAGACATTTCCCAAGGAAAAAATATTTTATAAATTTTTTTTCAAATTTTATTTTTAGAAAAATGTGAAAATATTGCAAAAAATTTTCATTTTTTTAAATATTAAATTTAGTATGCCGATTTGTTGAATTAATAAAAACTAACACAGTGCTGTTTTCCGATTTAAAATTAAATCATTTTTGGAATAGTTATGATATTTTTAAAATTCGAGGGTATTTAAACTTCGGCTTCCCGAATTTAGCTTATAAATTTAGTTTAAAGTTAAAATTCGATTAAGAACTTAATTTTTTGTTACCAAATATGCAAAAGATGTTTTAAATAAAGTTTCAAAAATATATTAACATTTTAGCATATTTAAAATTTTTAATAATAAATAATAAAAAAAATAAATGTAACATGTATTTAGACATTCAAATAATAATTATGCCTTAGGATCATAGCTTTTCTTAAAATTTAAAAATTCACTTAAGATATTTTCCTTTACCAAATAATATTCCTATTTTCACAGTGTACATTTGTATTTATATTTTCTGTTACTCTTTCTAGAAACCTTAAATCTGTTGCACTGCCAAAGTCGCGATAACCATCAAATTTGTGCATTTTCTCAACGCCCTCGCAGGCCGCTTGTCAAGTCATCTCCGATTCGAATCAATTTCCCAAAGTTCACTACACTTTTGGGTCAAATGGCAGACCTCCTACGCCCAGCGTTAAAACTTTAAGGTTACAAAAGAGAGTCCAGTCGGTGAGTAGTAATTTATGACTTGCTAATCTTTATGTATAAGAACGGCCAAGTAAATGGGGGAATTACATACAGTACATACTCACATTCTCAGACATTGCAAATGGGAAGAACTTGGCACCTGAACTCGTGACCTATGCAAATTTTTCAGCCACTTTTGGCCCACAAAACAGGAAGTCACATTGAAGTTACTGGCTAACAAACAACAACGACGACGACGATGTGTTTCTCTCTGGGTCTGGGTCTAAAGACCGAAAAGGAAGACCAATCTGGGGGGAGCAGCACACCCATTCAAGCTCTATCCTCTACCCAGAAGGGGCTTCCTTATGTCCTATTAGTCAAACGCTTCTATGGCCTTCTTATTGCCACTTTGAATGATATTACATATTATTCTATTAACCCTTTTTTTGGTCTCATTTGCCAGAATAGCTTTCCATCATAGGTGTCCTTTTTTTAGTTGCCTTTTTGGTGTGGTAATTGAACTTAATTTCCCTCCATTTGTGGCACTTTTTTTACTCCACTTTTTTCCTGGACATATCCCCTGCCTTTGTTGTTGTTTACGAAATCTTGATTTAAATTATTTAAGCTGAGTGCGCTAGGGAATATAGAATATTCTCCTCTGGCACGACACATTCGAGGTCCTTTGTTCGCATGTCCTTTTTTATGCAAGGCGAAACGAGTGTAGTTTCCCCGATACGAGAATGCGCTAAATAAATTAATCACATCGCTTGGGGAATTTACAATGTCCGAATGTTATTGGAAAAACATTTCTAATTGAATTGTTGAAGAGTCAATGCGAGTTTTTAAATAATTAAATTATGGGAAAGGGATAAAGGGGGTTTAGGGTAAAGATCTTAGCTTAAAGTAAATGTGGAATACCTTGAAATAAATTAGTATACTTTTTTTGAATGAAATTATTTTAGAAAAATTTCAGAGATACAAAAAATATCTTGGAGGCATTACATTATTTTAAAAGGTAACTTAAAAGAGCAACCCCTTGAAAATATTATGCTTTTCTTTTAATATAAAAATACTCAAGGAATAAGAAACCTTTAAGGAATATATTATTATACATTTTCTAATTTAAATATATTTATTAATGATCTTTAGGTTAAGTTTTTAATAAAAGGAGGAATTGAGGAATTCAGCGGCAATCTTTTTCAGATTTTTAATAATTTTAAAATATGCCTTTAAATATTCCCATTCCAGTTTTTTAAGTTATTAAATTTAAAAAAATATTTTTAAGACAATTCCAAAATTTTTTAACATTTTTTATCAATAGCTGAGGCATTCTTTATATAAAGATTCTCTTTAAATTAAACAAAAAAATACTTCTAGCTATCAGGAAACCCCAAAAGGTCAAACTTATACTATAATAATACATATTACATGTTTTTATGACCAAAATTAGAACTCTTTGTTTCGTTTTAAAGCCAACAAATACATTTGTAATTGAATTGTTAAGCTGTCAATCGATAAAAGGCCAGTAAGCGGTAAGCTGTGGGGAGCCTGCCGCTGGTTCTGGTTCCATTTCCATACCCAGCCCCCGCCGGTGTATATTTCTCATTTGAATTTATGGTAATATATTTTGGCCCACTTTGTGCTGTGGTCAGTTCCCCATTCCATGCCACCTGCCCCACTTGCCCCATTCGCTTGAGGTTGGCCTTTTTATTACCTCTTGTCGCTTTGGTTGCGACGCTGCTGCAATTGCTGTTGGAACTGCGCCTTGGTGATGTGCAGGCCACCGGCCAGGGATTGCGAGGAGTCTTGGTTGGATTTGGAGGCCGCCGTCGCCGTCGCCGCCGCCGCAGCTGTGGCCGCTGCCAAAGCCGCCGTGGCACGCACTCCATTCAACCGAGTGGCGGTCACCTTGTGCTCCCTGCTCTCGCTTACTGGCGGCTGCGGCTGTGCCTCCTTGGAGTAGTAGCTCTGCAGGATCATGGGATACGAGGAGTAGGCATAGACATGCCTTCGCAGCATTGTGGCCGGGATCATTTGGACTTCGTGCGGCGGTGGCAGGAAGATGCCCTGCGGCACTGTGGTCTCGAAACGCGGTCTTTGTGCCATTGCGTTGTCTAACCAGGCGCCGGAACCGGCACTATGACTGCCACCAGCGTAGTTCTCCTCCGGCGCCAGGAAGCGCAGCTTCTGGCTCAGCTCATCGGCAAAGCTGCGCACTGGATCCTGGTTGCTGCGCGAAAAGAAGGATCTAGCGGGGGCCTCTACATGCTCATGATCCCGATCCCTGATCCCAGCCGCTTCCTCGCGGCGTATGGTGGGCCGCACGATGGCCTGCTGGGGTCTTGCTGCTGGAAAGGAATCGAGGTGTTCCTGCTCCTCCGAGGGCTGATGACGCAGCACGGAAAAAGCGTTGGTCACCACGTGCTGGAAATTGTAGGGGCTTTGATAGCGCTGGACGTTGTAGGAGTTGGAGTTGTAGTTGTTGTAGTTAGAGTTAGAATTGGAGTTGGAGCCACGTCCTGGTGCGTAGGGATAGCTGCTGGCAAAGGAGAAGTTCTGCACACGCTCTGGTCTATTGTCGGGGAAGTGTTCTGGATCTGAGTTGGGTGCTGGGTGCTGCTGCTCCGGCTGCCTCGCCTCTGGCATGGTCTTCTTCTCCTCCAGTTTGTCCGCTTCGGTTATCCCTGCTTCTGCTGCTCCCACCGGTGGCCACCGGTCGCCTCGTTCATTATAAATAGCCACCACTCGCTCTCACACACACACACCGCGCAAAGAGTTCCGAAAAAGTTAATCAATATTTTTTCCACTATTTTGTTTCGGTCAGGTGTTGCTCGCTCGCTCGTTTGGTTCTTTGTTTGGTTTTCACGGCGGAACACCACACGTACCGCACGGTTCGAATGGCAAACGCCAAATGACCAAAGGACTCGCAGGACTTGAGCTCGGACCCGGTTTCGATTGTGTTTCGGCCCGTGGTCAACAGTCGGACGGGGGCACTTGGAGAAATTGGGGGTACTCAATACTAGGAATTTTTTTTTAAAGGATTTTAGGGATTTAAAAACTATTGTAAGGCTGCCTAAAAGTAGGCTATGGTATATTTCTATTCCATTATCCATGGCATTTATGTTTTGTTTCTATAAAGTCAAGCCTATTATCATCTTCACAATCAAACTTATTCATTTATATTAACTAACTTTAAATCTTTTTTAATTTACTATTTTTCTTCGAGTGTCTCTTCGGCTTTACATCGTAGTTTGGGGGCCTGACCGTTGGCAGGTGTTGCAATAATAATGCCAACTGTTAACAGGCGGCGGCCATCCAAGTTCCCAAGAATTCTACTTTGCATAAGAGCTAGTTTTTTTTCCCTTGCCTTGCCAATTAAAGGTTTTACCTGGTAGTACCTGGTGGGACCTTGAATTTTATTCGTTGGTGTCCACATTTCCGCTTACATTGCTTGGGAGATGACTTCACGCATTTCGCGGGCTGACATTGAAATGGGAGGTGGGTGGTGTTTTAGTTCTTTTACTTGGAACTTCTACTCCCGGCTAATGTCAATGGCCAAGGTCAATTGTTTGAACCTTCCTGATAAGCCGAGTTCTAGGGAGCTTACTGAGCATAATTAAGTGGATTTCTAGGCACTCCAAGGAGGGTGACCAAGTGGTAAAGGTCAGGGAGTTAGATGCATATGAGAGATTATGGTGGACACCTATACTTATTTTGAAGCTTTCTCATTACTTAATACTTTTTGAGATCATCGAAAGTGGTTTGGTGACCTTAAACCTTTCCAAAAATTGCATTAACTTTGGAATAATTATCTTGAATTTAAGGGCTTCTTAGTTGACCTTAGATACAACTTTATATCCAGACATTAAAGTTGTCCTTAATTTTATCAATTTTTACGATCATCCTTATTGTTATTTGACCTTAATCCGACCCAAAAAGTCCTGCCCCAGTCATTATCTTTTAGATATATGTATATATTTTATGATAGTGCGTCAATTTCTAGTTTTAAGCACTGAACGACTTGCACACTTCTCGTAATTTTCCCTTCATCATTCCACAGCCTATATATACTCTATATTCCTTTTGTTCCCTTTCAGGACACGAAGGTTTCCTTTTCCGTTCACACAGAAATTGGTGGCCGTTGGTTCGCGTGTCCTTTGGCTAGGCCTTTGTATATATTGACCATCGCACCGCGCCGCGAACATGGCCAGCGTTTAATAATTTATTTACGCAATTTATGACTTTCGTTTTTTGGTCTTGGATTCCATTGACCCCAAGTTAGGGGGGAAATCCCTTTCTGCAAGCGTGACAGGGACTGACAAGGATTAAGATGTGATATTTGAAAGATACCTGTTACTTAATTTGATTGATTTTTCGTTGGTCTTGAAATTATTAATGGCAATTGAGACAGTTGAGATTTGTTGTGTTAATTAATAGGAGATTTTTTCTTTTATTTATTTACATAATTCTAGGTTTAAGTATTATCTTTTTGATCGCTAAAGATTTTAAATCAACTAAATATGTGCTTAAATAAATATAGCATACTATAAAGTATTTTAGGACCTAAATTGCATCTGTTAACATTTGTAGCATTCTTTGGAATAGTATATCTCACTGATTATAAAGATTCTTGAAGCATTATACTTATTTATACCATATTTTCTTAAAAAAAAATTCAAAAAATATACCCCACTGTTGTTCCTATCCCCCTACAGGAAACCAAAGAACATTCTTCGGGTGTTGTCTGTTTACTACTCACTTGGGGCAACCTTTGATTTTGATCGGCTTGGGCTGGCTGGCCCACCAGAAGGCCTGCTTGCAGGGTGGAGCCGGGCACGGGGTATCCTGCCACTTGAGCTGCATCTCGGTGACCTCGGTCCGATTGATGAGGAAATCCATGCCCGAGCCCTTGCCACCGCCACCATTGGGCTTGTAATCGCGCTTGGGTATCGTCGGCATGTTGTATTTCACTTTACTGCGGTTTTCGAGTGGGTTTTTCGCGTTTTACAAAAAATAATATTTAGAATTCAGGGGGAGAGAGGTACGGCCGCTGTCTGAAATTATGTGTAAAAAAGTGTTTCTATTGTATGACACATTTTCAAAGCACTCTTGGTTTTTTCTATGTTAAATTGGTAAGTATTTTCGATGATTTTATTATTTATTTTGGTTTTTTAGTTGGGTTCTGGTTGTTTTTTTTGCTGACTTTGGGCTAGAATTTGTATCCAAAATAAACAACAACGGCGGAATTTGCTCAGTTGCCATGGGAATTCAATGTCGGCATTGTTAAACTGTTGCTGTGTGGGGATGGGTTTCCCAGTAGGGAGAGAGGTTGAGGCTAAGGATTTGGTTAGGGTTCCTTTGCAATGCGGATTATTCGATAAATTTTGGGGATTTCTTTATACGTAAATAAATCGAATTCATTTGGGTTTTATTTACAATTTGTACGATTTTTATTGGGTACTCCCAGGTCACTCAACTTCTCCATATATTATTCAGAACTGATTGCCTTTCAGTGTGGGTTTATCTATTTATATATCTCTTAATCAAATGGAAACCGAAGTAACAAGTCACTGAAATTACTTAAAGGAGCTTTAGCTCTTAGCTTTAAGCTTCAAGAACGAAGTTATAGCTTTTTTATTTTCTAAAATCAAAGATATATTTATTAAATATTTTTATTTAGTTAAAGTTTGGCACATTTAGATATAATTTTTTGTCTTGCTTTTACAACAAGAGCAGAATGTTAAGCTTAAATAGCTTAAATAAATAGCCTAATAGCCCAAAAACTAACCACTAACTGAGAAACATGGCTAGATAGCTTAGACTGATGATGCTGATCAGTAAAATATACCTGATGGAGTCGAAAATTTCTTGTAATAAAAGCCAAACTTAAGCTTATTTTTGTTTAAACAAAAATAATAATGAATAAAATAAAATAAATAATAAAAAAAATATAATAATAATAATTATAACAATTTTTTTATTTTTTGTCTTCCATATATTGTATCTTAACAGTAAATGTTAACAATGTTATATTTCACAGCACTGCTTTACATGCAGCACAGACTGTAAACTGCTTTACCACCGTTTGGACTGCTTAGCCACATGGACTGCTTACAACATGGCAAATAAACAAGCAGTTAACTTTAGATTTAATTATTTTAGATTTAATAAAATACACTTAAATCTGTTAAAATGAAATTATAAAAAAAATTATATATTATTTTTATGAATAAAATAATAAATTCAAAAACCAGCAATCAAGAGTTTAGAAATATAATGTTTGAAAAGAGCATAAAAAAGTATGATAATTGTTTTATTTATATTAATAAATTCTATTTTGGATAGGTTGCCTTCTATATCATATCTTAATTCAGTCCCCTTAATCCCTTAACTTTAAAAATGACTCTAAATAAATATATTTCCCCATTCATTTATCAAATATATAAGCTAAATCTGTTTTGCCATCAGTTTAATCCATTTGCAACTGAACTCCGCCCCGAAAACCGAATCCAATTTCCCCGGAACGTGTCATTTAATTACATTTTTTCAATCCGTATAAATATCTAGAGAAGACTATCAAGCGATTGTCAATTATTCCCCTCAAACACGACATCCTTTGTATTGTTTAGCTTATTATTCATTAACAAACAGCGTCGAAGAGGGAACAAAACTGACCAACAATGACTTGGCTGTCAGCAATGACGTTTCGTTTTCATGCGGGGGTGATAATTGTCAACTTTTGTGACTAAACAAACGATGAGACGAACCCCTTCCGTCAGAGTCCCCGGCTGCCTAATAAGATCACAGGGATAAGTGGACAAGCCCATGACTCGACTTCTGCTCACCGTTTAAAAGGATGCTTACCTAATGATGCCCACACACACAGGCTCAGCAAGGCGACGCCAGGAACCGATCTCTGATACGGTTTCTGCCCGGTTTCTGCGAAGGTCTGTTGTCAAACAAATCATTTACAGATCCTGCGTAGGCGGAGGTGTGAGCTGCAATTTTCCCAGGAAAACTGTATGTCCGAGATTTGATTAATTTATTACCCAATTTCCAAGGGGAAAGTGATCTTCGGAGGCCCTAACGGTCGAGAATCGTAAAAAAAAACGATCTGTAGGAAGAGAGAAACAATTGTAAAATAATCTGCGGGCTGCCGTTTGTGGGCTTGTCTTTATTTTGTTTTTTTTTTATAAGTTATTTATGTGTGGCACTGGCGCCATCGTGGAAATAAAAATATTTATTGAATAAGGCTGTGAAAATAAAGGTTTTTTTTATATAAATATTTTTTTTTATTTATTTCTCCTGCAAAAAAAGTTTGGACAAAAAATGGGGTTAATAAAACTTATAAAATCCATTAGGGGTGATAAATTATTCCTTATCAGAGGTGTTTGACAACTTAAAAAAAAAATTGTATTGTGTTTAAATGATTTATTTTGTTTTTAGGCAAAGCTAAAAGTTATCAATATTTATTTTTAAATTTTAAGGCAATTTATAATGCAATAAAATATTTAAATAATCAAATTATTTGTAAGCTAAATAAATTACAATTAAATAAAGAGCTTGTTAATAAGCTTTTTTTACACCGTACTAAATATTTTTATTAAAAGGCTTAGAAAACTTCGTACATAATAAATTCAATTTTTGCATATAAAAACATCTTAAACTTTCATTATCTGTAAGCCCTATCTCTTAACCCTCAATACAGCTCCCTATCTCTGAAAAAACCCCTTCTTCGATTAATTTATTAGCCAAATATTTACCAAAAGAATTCAATAAAGTTCGTGAGGTAATTTGGCCACAAAACCCGAGTTAAATTGACAGTTAATATTTATTTACAAACAGCGAGTACCCCGACCCACCCTGCCTCTCTTTGATAAACAAACTCAGTCAAATTAAAATAAATATAACAATTTTTCTACTAATGACAAGCCCCATATATATTATACATCGTATTTATAAGAAATGCAAAACACGCAAACATTTTGTGACTGTTTTTGGGGATACAAACGTAAACGTTTGCATGACTGAAATATTTCCGAGTATTATTGATTGCCGACATTCTGGGCACAAATGGCTCCTTAACTTCACCGGAGTAGTATAGTTGGGAGCAGCCACTCTGCTGACAAATGTGCGAGGTAAGTGAAAATGTGTTCAGAGTTTAGTCGGTTAGTCAGACATTAGACCCCCGGATAGCGACCCCTTTGGTGTGTGCGTCTAATTTGCATTGGGTCGGTCGGCCGGGGAGTTGATAACAGCAAAATCCGCCGTTTGTTGATCGCTTCCAAGCTACACGGCGCGGAATAACTTAAGCTTTTTGTTACCTTTACACACTCGCACAAAATAGAAAATGAAATAAAAATAAAAACGCGATCGTCTGATCGTCAAAACAACAATGAGAATGAACAATATAAATGGTCGCATCGGAATTGCTAATTTGCTTTTCAGTTCGGTTGGTCGGTTGGTCGGGGTTTTAACTTGGGTTTGCCTTTGGGTTTCGTTTCTCTCTTATTTCTTTATATATATAAAATATATACATGTGTGTGTGTATTTTCCAAGGGCCAAGCCGGGTTCCTGGTCCGTCTGACCCTCCCTTTTGGACCCCCAGTGGACCCCAAGTCGATACGATTGATTTTTGTGCGACATTTTTGACATGCGGATGTGCCATGTTAACGACTCGGACAACTGTTCGTTCCAAGCTTGGGGTTTAGGTTTGGGTTTGAGTTCTTGGAGTACAGCTGCATTTGGATTTGGTTCCCGAAACAAATCCTTTTGCACATTTACAATAAATTGAATTTGACCAATGCTGTTGCGGTTCCATCTCCCCCTTCTGCTGCTGCTGGCGAAAACCGCAGGAAATTCGTCGAATTTGCCATGCGGTAAAGCTGGAAATTCCTGCCAGCAAGGATTTCAGGAGCAGCAGCTCCGTTCCGAGTCCTTTGTGTGCGTCGGCGTATGCATAATTGATGCGAATGTTTGCGGCGTGGTTCGGGCTCAGAGGCTCAGGCTTAGGACGATGCTTCACGAAACCAAAAACCATTCCTCATAATTGAGTCGAACCTCTCGAGCGGCTCCTCCCTTTTGAGAGTGAGAAAAACTAGGGAAAAGTTTAGTTTGCTGCCAGCTGAGATTTTTTTTCTGTCTGCCAGTTTGGAAAATGAAATGCGAGTTGGAAAAGCCGCAATTTTTCAATTACATATTGGCCAGAGGGATTTCATTTCTTAAAGCTAAAGAGAATCTAAAACTATGTCTACATTCTTTCCCTGGTCATTTGATTTGTAAATTTATTTCTGTTACATTTTGTAATTGTTCGATAATCCTTACATTTTTAATTTTTTAAACTTTGTGTTACGAAAATGATTTGTGTGGGGAAATATAAATAAACATTTATGGGAAGTTTCTACTTAAGACTAAGAAAACGTGACTAAGGCAAATATAAAGTGTCTTAAGAAACAGCTGATTTTTAAGCAAGTCAAACAAACACTTCTTATTTTATAGGTAATTTCTATATTATAAATAAGTTATATATCTAAACTTTTTCAATAATCTCCTTAATCTCTTTCTCAAAAAACTATTTCACACGCCTTTAAAAACAAGATTCCATCTTTATCCCTAACATCACCGTTAGGCGCCACCTGTATCTTCTCTATCCCGTTGCCAGGATAATGCCAAGGTCCTGGATAAAGATCTTCCTGCTGGGCACACTTTCACTTGCGCCTGGTCAGACGGTTTTCCCTGGAACTTACCTGTCCTCCTTGCACGTGCAATTCTCTTGGGTGTTTTCCCTGGAAAAATAATAGTAAATAATATTGTTTTGGGTTTGGTTTTGGGTCTGGGTTTATCCTGATCCTAATCGATCTATTGGGTGCTGCCTTGTTTTGGCTCATAACTCAATTAGCCGGAAAAGTGCCAAGGACTCTCGAGTGGAAAGAGATCTTTATTAGCCAAGGAGTTGATGTTGACGGTGATGTTGTGGTGGTCTTACCACAAGTCAGGCCAGTGACTTCCGTTTTCCCTGGAAGTCAGCCGAAAAAGGTGTCGAAAAATATTCTTCCTGTTGCGACTTTATCGGGAAACAAGTGTTAAGGATGCGCGTGACCGGGACTCGGGAATGGTGTCACGTAGCGGGTTAGGAATTATTTTTGGGGATTTAAAAACGTGTGAAGATGAGGGTTTTTGTTTTACTGTTAGAAAAGGTTGATAAGGTGATTAATTGGGAGAGATTTTTTTGAGTAATTTAAAAGATTTATTTTTGTCTCTTTAAAAATATTTATTTTTAATTTTTATGGATTGAAAAACCTAGCCTTAATAATTATATTTTTAATGTATTTTACAAATTTAAGAGCCTATTTTGATCTGTATAACTCCCCTCGAATCGAAATAAACAACCAATATAAAAACCATAAAATGTTAGAAATTCCTATTTACCTTTTCCAAACGATCTTTCTCCTCCTCAAATATCAATATTTTTATATCTTTACAACCATCGCTTTCCTCAACGGAAGTTTCTCTCAAACAAATCATCATCAAATCACATATTCATAGAACAATTTCTTGCGTTTCGCCAGAGAAACCAACCCTTCGATCTCCCTCTTATCCTCTTACGACTTAACGATTGCCTACAAATTGGTATTTAATGGCAACCCTCGCATTATAAGCCATACTTAGTGGGAGATATACGACCGATACGATCTCACTTCATCGAACTTTCAACACAGTCATCATCCACTTGACTCGCCAACCATCCATCTATTGTTTTTATTATTTTTATTGTCAACGAAATTCGCCTCGAAGGAGCCCATAAAACCCTGAAGAAAACTATGAAAGAAATTAACCAATCAATGGATTTTTACGGATTTTTATTTCTTGGGTGGCACTGCGTGGGGCTCTCAGCGAATCTTTTACAGCTCTTGACTTTCCTTGTTTCGATTTTTATTATTATTTGTTTGGGATTTCTGGGTTTCAACTCGTTTTTAATTATTGAAGAACACACTTCTTATATAAAACATATACTTATATATATATACTTTTTATGGCTGGTAGCCGGGCATTCTGGAAATGGTTAGACAAGTTCATAAAACGCAACCCCACCAATTCCAGAATATTTATTACACTTTTTTTTTCGGTGGCCGTTGGCTGGCACACAAAAGGTTGTCGTGGCGCACAGGAAGTGTGGATGGGATGGATGGTCTCTAAAAAAAATAGAAGGAAAAACAAGCGATATATCAATGAAGTTGTTGTCCTCGAACGTGTGTCCAGGATGCGTTTAAAAAAGCAATCCCTTCCGCTCGCGCCGCATTTCTCCATTTCTGTTTGCTGGCCAAATGAGCTGGACTTCCGTTGCAGCGCGTGCGCCAATGCCACGCCCCCTGCCAAAAAGCCCTAATGCAGTTGTCATCGTTAGATATATATTTGAGATATAAACACCAAGGGGAAGTATTAAGTTTGTAAGTTCAAAGGGTCCTTGAGGAGAGAAGTAATGCTTTGAAAGGCAAAAGACTATAAGAGAATGAGCTACCAAAATGTGTCTTAATTTTTAAAAAATATAGAAATAAGATCTACAGCTTCTTTAGAGCTCTTCCCCTAACTAATATCTTAATTAAAACGATTTTTTGCACGGTGTAAAAATGGCAGCAACTATGCTAATCGTTGGTATGCCAAATCGAGTCAAGAACTCGTCCAAACCAAGGCGACGCCATTTGCAGTTTCACACTTTTTTATATCGAACCAATTTTTATGGGCAGGCGTGCCAAATTTGTAAAAATGCGCCACAGAGACAAGTGTAAAGCCGGCTTGGCTCCTCTCGTTGTGGCTATTGCCACCGAGCTGCTTCTCAGGTTGTCGCGTCTCTTGCATAATGGCCAGTCGCTGCTGTCTCCATAATTTGTGCAATAAATCAAATGAATTTCACTCAGAAAAAAAAAACACAATCAAAAAGAGACTCTATGAGGGAAGGAGTGGATAGAGTGACTTCAAGGCAACTCAGGCAATAATTATTAACCGAAATGCCTTGGCAACGATCAACGAAGACCACAAAAGCATATCAATAAAAGTCGCACACGCAAACAAGCGATTGACACGCAAAAACACATTTAAAATTGATTAGCCCGGTCAAGTTGAAACCGAAATCAGAAAGCCCAACTCCAAATCCCCAAACTAAAGCCTCCGCATACGAAAAATCCCCCTAATCTCAGCCTCTAGAAGATGTCTAGACGAAACGAAAACCCTCTCTCTGGTTATCGCGTGGTGTGACATTCGGCCTGGGGCCTCAAACTTATCCAAAAATATCCAACCAATTTTCTCCGGGGGGGCTCAGGTCAATATGATGCGTGTGTGTCGCGTGCTATATGGGCAGCAATCACAAAATTATATTTTAGCCAATCATTGTACATTAGTTAAAAGAGAAATATTAGGTGGGGATTTTCAGATTGAAGAAGTTGAGGAAGAGATACTCTATAAAAAATATATTTAGAGGGAATTTAAGGGAAAATATAAAGGAGGTTATTGTATAAATATATTTATAATTGTCAGAAATAAATCTCCATATAAAATAGGTATAAAAAAAAAAACAAGGAGAGATATATTTAAAAACTTCCTTGGTGAAAATCTTATAATTTCTTACCCTATTTAACCACTTAGTAGGGGTGTTTATCTAGAGGAATAATCCGATATGATATCCAAAATATGATAATAATCTTGTTTAACTATTTTTAAACTCTATTAATACTTATAATTTATAAACGACTCTATTTTAAATTCAAAAATATCAAACACTGATGTTGTAGAGTATTTCCCAACGTGGAAAACCTTTAGGCTCTATCTAACTGATAAGCAAAATTGCTCAGCTCGCCAGAGGCTCTTCTCCAATAACAAAATAAATGTATCTTTGGTATAGAATGTCTGCGCTTGCGTTTCACTCTCAATTTCTCGAGAGGATCGATGGATGGATGGATGGATGGGTAGATGGATAGGTGTGGAACAAAGTCCAAGGGGAAGGGGGATGCCATAATTATTGGGTCAGCGTGCGTCGTCATAACGGACGCGTCGTCGTCGTCAGGCAAAGGAGAAAAGACAAGGGCAAAACTAATTTCGGCCAGCCAGGCCCCTCTCTTGCGGGCAATTTCCAGTAAAAGTCGATGTCCAAAGCCTCTTATAATATTTCGTTGGCATCCACAAATATGATTTATGAGCATTGATCAATTTGATGGATATTTTTGGCAACGATCCGATCGGATCGGATCGGAACCACCACCCTTAAGGCCTTTCCGAAAAATGCTTAAACCAATTTTTATTTTTACTAAAACCAAAGCGGAGCGTAAAAAAAGAAGAACAGCATCCGCGAGCTTAATTAAACGGAATCTCTTCCTGGACGCTCTCCGCCGATTCTTCTGGCGAAGTCAGAAGAAGTAGAATCTGTGCCCTTTCTGTTCGCTTCTGTGTTCGTTCGGCCTTCCTTCGGTCTCCGAAGAAGCTTCAATGGTGGTCGTCGCCCCAGAGACACGATAAACGCGTACAATTGTTTGCACTTAAGATTTTTACACATGATTCAGTAGCCAGAAGACCCCGAGTCTCGACTCCTGGCAGTCATGTCTGCATATGTTGCACTGCCACTCGAAATCGAAATCGGAATCGGAGTCGCCTTCCCAGTCGAAGTTGGAGACCCTGCCCTGCCTTGGGTCTCTTCTATCAGATGCAATATTTGCTAACGAATAAATTGGCATTTCACAAGTTGCCCCTGACAGACAGAAGACGACTGCCTGGCTGGCTGGCTGGCTAGCTGGTGGGTTTTGGGTTCTGCTTTTGCCCTTGCTCCTCCTTTGCTTCAAGCTCCCGAAACTGGTTGCTGTTCGTCTCCTCAATTCATCCTGGACAGCGGCCCCAACATGCATTGCAATCATTTTTGTTGAATCTAAAATTGACGCATCTCGGCTATGACTTCGTCATTCTTCTTCAGCTGCTATATAGCTCCTTCTGCTTCTGGTCCCTCTCTCTCCAGGTCCTCGTCCATCGCAGAAGGCGGCCAAGAAACCCCAAGTTGGCCAACTACCGTGTTACGCGATGCTGGGCTAAAATGGCCAGCGCGTCGCGCATTTTTCGACGACATCTGAATCTGATTAGAGAGGCAGGCAGGCAGGCAGAAGGTAACTCGTCGTCCTCGTCCGCGTATATATGTCCACGTCCTCATCCTCGTCCGTCCATCGCTTCAATGTTGACGTTCAGGCTGACGGGCCAGCCAATGCACCTTTTGCACCACTAGTGCAGCCACTGAGGCACTGAGCCACCGAACCACCACCGGAGGCAACTGCGGCAAAGCAAAATTCGCAGGAACAGACATCGAGGGATCCTCGATTGATGCACAGTGGTGATTGATAGGTTTAAATGATCTAAAGAAAATTTAGCAAGATTTTTTGTTTTAATATAAAAGAGACGAATCTAAAAGAATTCTTTTTAATAAGGAAAATATTATGGAGAAATTGTAAAAAGATTTTCTTAAAAATAATTTGAGATTATTATATAATTTTAATATTTTTATTTTTTATATTAGATTAAATATTTATAATTTTATTAAAAGTCAACATTAAAACTTCCTTTTTTGATTTTGGTGTAACATTTTCTTCTTCTAAAATCAAGATAAATTATAAATGTGACCTTACTTAATTAAGGAAAGCAAAAAGCCAGTGTCATAGCCCCACAAATAATACATTTGTAGTTTCTTCTGTGCTAATTGAACTTATTTATGTTTTTAAATTAAACACTTTTTGTCATCTTCCTCACCAGTGTTCATTTTGTTTGTTTTTGTGTGGGGGTTGCTCTGTCTCCCTTTTACCAAGAACTTAAAATCTGCTAGTCCCCCCTTTGCAAAAAGAACATTTCCTTTAGTGGTTATGCTTTAAACAATATTTTTGTGAGCCATAAATTGCATTTCATTGTCAACTCTATATATATATATATTTAGATTTTTGCCATGGTCAGTGTTTAGTTTTTTTTGTGCCTCGTTTTTGACCAAAAATTATTTGTATAAAGAAAACAAGAAACAAAAAGCTCGCAAAGACAAAAGAAAAATGCAGAAATCTACTTTTGGCTGCCACGTTTTGCACTTTGCATAAATTGTGTGAAATCTTAGAGGCAAAGCTCAAGTTTAAAAGCAGAAAAAAATCGTATCCTGGACAGACCATAATCGTGTCCTTGTACAACAAAAGCAATTGCTACTGTTTGCCGCATCGTGGGCCACATCATGTGGCATATATCATGTCGTCGTCGTCGTCGTTGTCGTAGACACAGGCGATGGCCACGCCCCAACGCCCTCGAATCGAGCAAAAAAAAAAATCGGAAATCGCAAAACGCAAATCTGCGCCTGCGCGCCATCTCCCCAAAAAAGACGAAGAAAACTCGCTGTAAATTTGCATAAAATTATGCAAAATCATGCAATGCGCTTAGTGTTTGTTGTCTGTCTGTCTTCGGTGGGCCTGAGTGCGCTTCGTTTTATGAATGGAATGGCTTACTGGGGATGTGGACGAGGCTGGAGATGGAGCTGAAGCTGAAGCTGCAGATGAGGCCGGGGATCATCATCGAGCGACTTTGCCTGCCTGCAACTTGTTGCCGCTGTTGTACATTAATGAAATTTGTTAGTATCACGACTTTTATGCCTGCTGCCTGCCAACTCAGTCTGCTTTTGTTTTGGGACTTGATTTCTGATTTTCGCCGATTGTTGTTGTTTTTTGTGTGCTTTGTGTCATTTGCATTACAATTCAAATATTTGTGCACATGTTTATAAAGAGTTTATGATGCGATTATTCCATTTTGGGTCTTGCTTAGATGTGGGTTGGTGGGGGTAAAGGATTTAAATGTTTAGGGAAAATGTAGTTTTTTGTATTAAAAAGGGAGTTTATTATAAGAACATTAAGATATTACCTTTGAGATTTTTACATTTAAAGTAGAAAACTATTTATTTAGGAAATTTAAAGGTTTTTATAACGACAGTTGTAAGATGCGTAGCGCCATACATTTCTAAGAAGATCTTTAATAATTTGTGTCTTTCTATAGGAAAATAAACTGATATTTTTTTCTATTTTGAATCCTTTAAGATTCCTAGTTCTTATTTTACTCAGGACCCAAGTTCGTTAACCTCTTTTCGAGCCCTATCTCCACACTCCATCATCTTGAAGGATCCTGGAACAGATTCACTTAGACAATAGCGATTTGAGAACTCCCACCACATTCCCCATGTTTCATCTGCAATCCAATTCCCGCACAAAGGCCGTGTCAATCAAAGTTCTTCTTTATTTTGTATTTTTTGTCACAATCGCATTTAATCGCAATTTTTAACATATTGATCTAAGGGGAATCCACAGCGGAGAATCTAACCAAACCGGGCGAGCATTTAGCCAAACGATGATGCGTATCTGGGTAGCGCTCTGGGATCTGTCTTTGGGGTGTTCCATCAGCGAGTCTCTTATTTTATTTTATTTTTGGCTTAAATGCTGACTTTTTCGGGTTTTATCGCATTACAAAAAAGCAGCAACTGCGCATATCTCTGTGTTACGATCATACCCACACAATGCGTGGAGTTTTGGGATTGGGATTGGGCATGGGTTTCAGATTGGGATTGGGAATGGGTTTGGGTTTGGGATTGGGGTCTTGAGAGATCTCGCCTCTCGGGTTTCTATCTCAACTCGCTGGCTGTCTGTCTGCTGCTGCGATGTAATTTATGACAATTTATGCAGCGTTAATGTCGCTGGTCGCCCCGTTGATCGATGTCTGTCACTTGGATCTTGCGTTCTACGACGGCTGCCGGGCTGCCTGGCTGCTTATATAAACTGCCCAGATTTTTATCGTTGGTTTCCTTCAAACCCCCACCCCACCCCACCTCCTCCTCTTGTCTACGCAGTCTGTCTTTGGGGATCTCTACTGTATTTGGCACCGCCAGCAGCCCCTGTCCAGCCCCGAGTTATGTTTATCAACGGCCCCTGTTGCATTTATAATTGAACGAGATCGAGATCGAGAGCGATTTGCATGATCTGGGGCTGAACTGAGCCCTGTTCTGCCTAAAGAGGCCAATCGATCGCATGTTTTATGGATGTCAAATCCAATTGCTACAATACAAAAAATATTCTAAGTGGTTGCGCAAGTCCCCCAAGTCCTCCTTCTATATAAAATATGTAGAAACAAAATTGTTTCAGACAAAAAAAGAAGAAAAACTGTCAGTCCAGGTCCACATAAAATAATATATTTATTTAAAAAAAAAAACCAATGCCAAAATGAAAATCAAGTTGCTCTGGAGAAACTTTTTCTTTCGAAGGCAACGAAGTGGGAATGCCCTTGTCGCAGTTTCGCTGGAACAGATTCTCTGTATAAAAAGAGTTTATGCAATAAACATGAAGATATACATATGTATATCTGGGTAGATCCATCAGGTAGCACTCGAATTTAATCAGGTCTCTTATGAAAATTTGGGTATACGGTTTCCTTAAAACCAAAGGGAAGAATTTTCTGGCGGATTTCAGTTGAATAAGGAATTTTAAATTAAGGTTTTAAGAAAGCTTCTCGGTTTATTTTCCGCATTAGTTTCGCTAAATGCTCAAAAACGGACGCACAAACGGACGAGTATTGCTAATTATCAGGATTCTACCCGATAATAATATCGTAAAAGGTCCGCAATCGAAATCTTATTCGGATTCCGAAATGTATAGCATTTTCTGCCCCAAAACCCATGACAGGTGATTAACTTTATTAAGGTTTATGAGCCTGAATTGGACGTTTTGTACGCTTGAAACCCGTAAAACTATCGTTTTCAATATCATAAACGAACGTTTTTGTCAGCTGGGCAGCTATAGTTAATTATTAAGAGGTTATTACTTCTATAAATTCTTTTAAGAAAATTAAAAACCTTTTAAAAATGAGTTATTATTAATTCAACTATAATAATTAAATAATTAAAAGTAGCACATTTCGATGGCCTCCCCTGACAAAGGCAAATATCAAGGGTATTTAGCGAAAAATGTGTGGTGTTGTTGGCATATATTTAATTTATGCACTGGACGTTTTGGCTGGCCGGGCAAATAAGGGCATGTCTGGCCAGTGGCCATCAGCTGCAAAACGCAGCAGCAGCAGCAACAGAAATCGCAACTGCAGCAGCAACCAGGACATGTTTGCCATGCATGCAGCAATGCGGCAGCTCTTGGCCTTCAATTAAACAGCAACAACAGCGGCGGCAGCAGCAGCAGCGCATAAAATACAATAAATAACTGGCCGGTACCGGGCAAATGAAGAGATATAAACCAAGTCGCCAGCACACCTCCCCTTCACCCCCAGCCAGGTAGCCAGGGCCCTGCTGCATACGCAAAACTTGCTGCCAGAGGGGAGGCCAAAAAGGAAAATAAAAGAAGGCCAAGAAAAGAATGAAAACCGTGGCAAGAAAACGCCCTAAAACGTACAATCAGCAATGCCTTTTTTGTTGTAATTTTTTTTGCTGCGTTTTCGCACGCAGTGGGCGTGGCAGAAGGGGGAGCCAGAGGGAGCTGGGCAAGGCGTTCGAAACGATCCGATCCGAAACGCTGGTGAAAAATTCCGTTTGTGACAATGATAAAATAGTTTAGCCTCGGCAAAAGTCGCGTTTTGAATTTGAAATGCGATTTTTGTACCTGCGTTTTAGTTTCGATTTTTGTTGTTGTTGCTGGTGGTGTTTTGGTGTTTCGTTTCAAAAATTTATTTGTCGCTGACAATTGACGGACTGCTACTGTTGTTGCGGTTTTTGAGTACCAGGAATCGAGGCTACGACAACGGGTGTTGCTGCTTGGCATTATTTTTGGTGACAGTTGTGGCCAAGGTTTGGCCTCATCTTCTGGGCTTTTAGGCGATGACGTCTGTGGGGGGTGTTGGTGGAATTTTTGGATAAGAATGTGCAGTTGAAATGGGTTGTTTAATCATTTAAATATATGTTTTTTTTTTTTTTTTTATTTTATTTGTGTATTTGCTTCTTGTAAATGTTACTTCTTTTTGTTAATTTATGATCATTCTTTCTGTGTTTTGGACCATTTTTTTTTTTTTTGATTTTTTGTATATTTATTTTGTATATAATTTGTTATAAATCGGTTATATTTTAGATTTATAAACAAGATTTTTTTTTTTTTTTTTAGAAAATTGTTAGATACATTTTCTGAAATAAATGTTAACATTATTTCTCTACCCTCTCAATTTTATATTTTTTTCAAGATTTTTAATTCTTATGATAAAAGCAACAATTTTTTATTAATAATAATAATAATTCTTAAGAAAGAATTGAAATTTTCAACATTAAGTTTTAATTTCTTATCTTTCTGCATGAAAATGCTCAACAAATATTTTTCAAATTCATTTTAAAATCTAAAGAAGTCAAAAATGAATTCAAAATCAGGCTAAAGTACAATGTTTCTGTTTTGGCATAACTTTTCTCAACTCTTAATTCCTTCAAAATGCAAACTCAGTCCTCCCTCGCGTTATTCCCTGGGGGATACGTGCCTCAACCGCATTAAGCTTCTGTTGCATCTGTGTGCCGCCGTTGTCCCCACACAAAACCAGTAGCCGGGAGCAGCATATCATAAGTTGCAAACACAAAACATATTTTGACTACGAAATCAGAATGGCGATGCGGACAATGCAAAGAGACAGCGCGCAATGACAATATAAATAAAATAATTGCTGGCATAAATAAATTCAAAACTCTTGTACGGCGGCAGTGTCTGAGTGGAGTGCGTGGAACAGATTTTTGGTCTTTTTTTTTATGTGTAACCATGGCGCTGCCTTGGCATTATGTGCGCAAAATTGTTAATGGCATTTTGCATGCTGTCGGCGGCGGAACCAACAAAATGCAGGCAGCTATCCTAGGCTTTCATTGTCGCCGGGGCTCCAAACGAAAGACTTAAGACACGAACTTGCCAGCCAACAGTCAGGGTGAGCTGCATTTTTTTTCGGCTTCGTCTGCGACGCGTGTTTTGGGACAAATTCTATTTTTATAAACAATTTAAATTCAGGCAATTGCCAGGGTGTGTTCGACAGCAACAACAGCCGAGTTATGTCTGCATTTTTCGCGCCTGCTTTTGTGGCAAATTGACAACAATTGCTGTTATTAGCTCGCTTGGCTTGGTCTGGAGTGGAGCTCTGATTTATGCAGCTGGAATGTCTGTCAAGGGCGTGGACTTAAACACGAAAAACTTCCGCTTTTTTAATTGAGTTCTAACCTCTTACATGAAAATAGTAAAAGAAAATGCTACTTAACTAGTAAAAGAATACCTTAAAGACTTCCTCACAAGTTCATGAATATTAATTAGGAAATACTTAAAACACAGAATTGAAAATAAAACGAAATTAATGTCAGCCAACAATGTTTGCACACTTTTCGCACATTAGGCCAGGGATTAACACTCCGGGAAAGAGAGTCGGAATCTTGAAATAAAATCTCTTATCCAGCTGGAATCTTTTGGGATAAGTTGTTCTTGCCTCTAGCTGGGTTCAGGTAATTTCTTGATCTGGGTTTAATCAGCAAATCAGCGTCAAATGTTGTGAGCTTGATGGCTGTCGTAAAAAAAAGTGAGCACCTTATAGAGGAAGCCCACAAGCCTTTAGACCCCTTTTAATGACGCTCGTAAAATGGCAAACAAGCTCTTTCTGGCCCCCCAAATTAATTGCCGTGTGTGGGTTATTGTCATGGAATGGAATGGAATCAAATATATAAGGGCCAAAGCCAAAGGAAGTAATGAATCAATTAAGTAGGCAACAGAGCTAGGCGATGGTTGGGGAGGAGTCATTAAAGTCAAGGAAGAAAACGGCAAACGGAGATGTCTTAATCGGGACTTGTGGAGTTCCTTCAACCTGAAATGGGGGATATATTTTATTTTCGAAATTGCCTTCGTTATATGCGCCAATTAGACAATAACATAACTAATGAATTTATTGTGTGAGCGCGTTTTAAGTTGGTTTAATCCACACACCCTGAAACTCCACTCCATATACCGATTATAATTGCATGTCATGATGGATTTTCTCACTCAGCCCCACCTCCTCCTACACTTGCATGTGCTTTGGCAATTAAACACCAAAGGCAGCTTCTCTTTTTACCAGCTTTTTCTTTAGTTTTCTTCCCCTCACTTGATTGCTAAATTTTTATAGAAATTGAGCAAATTAAACGGAATGCAAAATATTTATTGTAAGAGCCTCAAAGTGCCGACCATAAATACTATTTGTTGATACGATTCGATTGAGTGTTGACAGCCAACAAATTGCCAAAAAAAAAAATGAGCAAAAGAGAAGGCTGAAAAAAAAATCCATATTGTTATTATTGACTTGACCAATTAGCAAGCCCCAAGCTTGGAAATTTTTACTATGATTCCTCGCCCTTCTTGGCCCCTCTTCTACTCTTTTTATTTTTGGTTGTTTCGTTCTTGTAGCTAGCAAGTTGTTGTTCGTGATTGGGTTTTCTAATTCAAACGCAATTCTTTCAGTGTTTGTTTGGCTTGTTGTTTTTCGGTTTTCCTCCGTTGCGATTCAATCACGTGCAGTGCTCGACAATAGATACTCCTCTCTGTCGTTAAACTTGTGAGCAGTTAACGATACCACCAGTACGAGTTTCGAGCCCCCTTGTCCCCGCCTTTTGGTGCAGGTGCAAACTGTACTCTAAGCCATGTTAATATGGCCGCCATGGTGAGCAGTTGGGCTGTGATTGTTGCTGTTATGGCCACGAATGCGGCGAAGAGCAATAAAAACAAAGCGAACGGCAAATGGCCAACAACATTGTGTTTTTTTCTATACAGTCAAAATGGAAAGAAAAGGAAGTAGTTAATAATAAATTAGAAATTAGAAAATAGTTAATTTAAAGTTTAGTTATATAAATTATTTAGAAAATTATTTCTGCATAGAGAAAAAAAAATATAAGAAAATAAATGAGCTGTAGTTTGGTTATATAATTTATTTGGAAAATAAAAATTTTTAATGGAAAAATTTAAGATATTTTGTGATTTTTATGTTTTTTCTTGTTTGTTTCTAGCATTTTTAATTTTTTTTTTTTTGAATTTTAAGGATTTTCTCTTTATTTAAAATATATCCCAATAATATTAAAAAGTAAATAAAAAAGGTGATCTCATTTTACAAACAATAATTTTTCTTAGGCATTTCATTTCAACAAAAAATCTACATAGTACATATGCCGTTACACATCTTATTCATTTATATATTATCTTTTGATTTTACCCCTTAAGTAAACCTCTAATTTTCGATCATAACGACTCTTTACTGTATGTGAGAAGCACCAAAAGCACCACTCACACACGCACACACACTACTCCCAGTGGAGCGGGGAGGCAGTCAGTGAACTCGCATGGCCGCCGCACGAATAACGTTTCGTGACAACCGCCAACAACAATTGAAGGTTGAAGTTACACTCGCGGTGCGTGTGTGTGTGTGTGTGTGTATGTGCGTGCAACGCCATTCGGGCGTACCAACAAAATAAAATTATATACTTGGCATAAACAAACATATACTATATAAAAAATGAAACGGAGGCCACGCAGCAATCGCAGTTGGGCCCCCAACCAACCCACCTGCATCACCATTACTGCCTCTGCAACTCTTTTTTTGTTTTCTACTTTATTATTAACATTATTAAGGGAGCTTCATTTTCAATGCCTTCGTTTTGATTGAGGAAATCACAGTTGTCGCATTGAAAATTCAGTGAAATTTTTTTTTCGAGTTTTGGTTAAGGCCAAATGGGCGTCATTTGTATGCAGAGATTGCAGCTATCGCCCTCATATACTTTGGCTTTAATTGAGGTGGGAAAGGGCCAAGACAGGTAGGTTTTAAAAAAGACTGAATTAAAGTTGATAATTATTACAATGCAGGGGAATATAAATAATATAAAGTGCCTTGAATATTGAATTTTTTCTTTAAGGAACTCCTTAAATATCTTTTTCAGCTTAAGTTTAATTTTTAAAATATATTTTTTGCTTGAAATTGATAAAAATACTTGCCACAAACTGCCTTTTAAATTAATACCCATAATATTTCCCATATTCTTGCTTTATGTAAATTCTTCTCAAATAAAACAAAAGACTTAGGCAACGAACTTGCTGTCGATAAAGAGGTTTTTGATGTTGTTTTTTTTTTCTTGTCTTTAAACTTGGAATATTTAGAGCAGAGCCATACAATTAGGCAACGAACTTGTTTGCCACGGAATTGTTGATCAACGACTGCATTTCGGGGCCTGATTAGGCTCCAGGTGTCTCCGGCGAACCAGAGGGGATCTCCGATCCCGCCGAGATGTCTGTCAACGCAGACGCAAAATGCGGGGGCCATAAAATTAGTTGATGCTGTTTGGGCTGCCGTTTTTTATGGCGTTTCTTCTACGATTTTATATCACAGACAAAAGAGTCTTGTGAAGTGTGTGTGTGTGCTGGTATGTCAGGTCGTTTCCTTCGACAATATTTTCAAATTAACAACATTAACAGAGACCTTTTAATTAAGTTTCTTCTGTGTTGTGCTTCTTCCCCCTCTGTGGCATTGGGAAACTTTATCGATTTGTGTCGCTGATTGGCCAGCTTTGGTTTGGATTTCGGTTCGGTTTTAGTTTTATTTTTTTTTAGTTTTTGGAGACACATGTGAAAGCTTTCTGTTACAAATCGGCTAAAATGACCATCAGGTGCCAGAGCGGCGTCTTAACTGCCTTTTTAGCTTTCGCTCGTTATCGGTCTGACCTCTTCTTTGGGCAGGGGCTTGGGTTTGGTCATTTTAATGGTCGACGCCGCCTCACACACACAGAAATCCAAAAATCGTTCCCATGATTGTCGCCAAAGTGTTTTTTTTTTCGTATCCCCAATACAACCAATACGTGATGCCTTTGACTATTTCTTATTTTTTTTTCTTCTTTGTTTTATGTACACATGCTCTGCTACAAAAAAAAAAAAGACACCAGAAAGAGAAAAACTTTTCTGATACCCATCGAGTTATCCATCAAGTATTGCCTCCTCTTTTTCGTTTGTGTGTGTCTTAGGCGCTTAAAGCTTTTTAAGGGTTTTTAAGATTTTTATCTAACAAACTCGCTGTGCATACTTAATTATGTATTTTGAAATGTGAGACAGGTTGGCAAGGCATCGGGGCCCCGGCATCTATCTCTGTGGGTACGTTTGTATGTATATTTTTAGGTACGGAAAGGCAACAACTATTTCTGAAGTCCGGGTACGGGGTTGGGCCTGGGTACTGGGGAGCCGAGCTACTGTCGTTGACAACTTGGGCATAGCAGGTGCAGTACAGTTTCGAGATAAGGCTGATGGCTGATGATCCACAGACGGTGAGTTTTTTCCGAGAGGTGTAGAGAATGTCAGGAGGTAACGCTTACGATCTAGTTGCTGATATCGGTAGGGAATGTGAACTATAATGGCAGTTTTTTTCACTTAAGAATATATATTTCTTTAGAAAAATATTTATATTTCATTTGAGGATTTTATTTTATTTAAAAAATATTTTATTTACTTAAAATAGTAGCAGTAAACCAATTAAAAATATTCTTTCTCTTAAAATTTAAATATTTATATTAAAACAAGAATATTTTAATGTTATGTAAGTTAATAAATTTTAATTTGAGACCATGAATAATTTAACGTAATTTAAATTAATAAATTTCAATTTTTTTTGAGTAAATAAAATATTCATTAAATTAAATAAATTTATTAAATTAAAAATGTATATTTTATATAATTTATAAATTCAAATTACATTAAATTATTCTTGGTTCATTATTAATTACTAATTTCGAATTTATTTGCAAGGATTATATCAAAATTAGTAATTAATATTGTTAAAAATTATTTTAATGAGGATATTTTAAGAATTACTTAAAAAAAAGCTAATTATACTTATTTAATAATATAAATAAAACAAAACAAAAAGTCTATTAAGTAATTAGTTTTAGATCTTCAATGTTTTAACATTTACAAATAATCTTAGTCTTAAAAAAAACTAACAAACAAATATACATATAAGATACACATTATAGACCATAGTTGTTTCCTTTAATTCTTGATTAAATAATACTATATTTCCTAGATCAAATAATAACACATTTATTATACCCTATAATCCCCTCCATAATCTGCAAATACTCGCCATAAAGGTGCCATAATACGCATAAAGAGTTGATTAAAACCCTTGGTAATTCCGTTTACTTATCGCACTCTCATCGCTGCTGTCTTCCTTCGTCTTGGCCTCCACTTATAAGTTAATTTACCCGGGCAGGAGGACTTGCCCCACTGCGTATGCGTAATGCATATAATTTGCAACTTACCGAAACGAAAAAAAAATAAATAAAGTAAGAAGTAAATATAAAGATATAAAGTACTACGGAGGGCACAGAGATCTGCTGCTGCCCTTTAGGGCATTCAAATAAAGTTGTGAAGTAGCGCTGGCGTATAAATAACCGACACTTGACCGCAGATTCTATTGATTAAAATCAAAAATGAAATTTATACCACAGCTCATCTCTCTCTCTCTCTAGCTCTCTGCTAGCCAGAAGCGAGGGAGAGATGCTGGGCGATGCGATACCGTGGCATAACTATGTGCCAGGCCATTTCATTTTTCAACAATTGGCCAAAACTACGCCTCAATAACCAAAACGGGGCGTGTGCTGCCACAAAAGTAATGAGCAGTTGGCCACGCGCGCTCTCCACGAGGGGGAAAAACACATTAACCCTTGGGCGATCCAGGCAGAAGGATGCAGCGAGTCTTGGGACTGGAGCCTGTGCTGCTGCTGCTGCACTCGAGCCTATAATTATAATTGAAATAAATTGATTTATTTGCTCAATATCGGAACTTGCCAGCAAGACTCCTGGCCCCGGCCACGAACTCTATGCCAAAACGCATAAAGCCATAAAGAAAAATGGCAACAATACAATTCATTGGCTCTCTTTCTCTGTGTCTCTTGTTGTCCATGGTCGTGTGTTTAATTGTTGTTATTGGTTTTTGCGCTTAGGTTTACGAAAAAAATAAATTCAAAAAAATATTAGCCAGCGGCGGCCTAAAGTCCGGGCCAAACTGCAATGACGACGATGACGACGATGACGACGTCGATAAGGTCATGAGCAAGTGTCATTGCAGCGCATAAATTATGACATGAACGGGGGTAGGGTTTTGAAAATAAATAAATGTTGTACACAGGTTGTTGTTGTTGTTGTTGCCTCTAGAGATTTTGCTGAAATTTTGAAAAAGAGCTGTAATAGATGGGTTTTTTCTTAGAAGGGGAGAAATAGAGGTTAAGAAAAGAGCTCTCCTGGAAAATGTTGTATTTACTTGTACTTCTCTTGTTGAAAATTAGGCAAGAAATTGTACTTTTAAATACCTTGAAATGTAACAAGTAATATTAATAAAAAAATATTTTTAAATTTATGACAAATTTTAAATATTTAAAATATTTTTAATATTTTAAAACTACAAACTATAACTTAATGTATAAGTAAAGCCCTAAATCAGCCCAAATACGTCAAATCCCATAAAAAATTAGACATTGCTTACCTCTTTTTTAAATATTTAAAAACTATGTACCAAGAAAGTATACCCCTGAATCATTGCAAAAATATGTCAAATCACATAAAATCCAATATCTCAATTAAATACAGTTTTCTCCTCCCAAAAAGCCATAGTAAAAATTCCGAGACAGCGCCAGTCTACCTAAAGACCATTCCTCTTCAAATGCTTTGTTTGCCAGCCATTATATCTTATCATTAAAATATTTTTATGCCGCTTTAAATTATTATACACAAAGAGGTACAAACAACAGGGAAATATGAGCGTTAGCTGGCTACTGTTAAATGAGCACGTTGGGGCCTGGTCAGCCGTGTCCCGTGTGTCCCGTGTCCGTGTCCGGGGCACTCCTCTTTGGGGGCTGCCTTCTAACAACACTTACAAGTGCTGGAACTACATAATCTAAAAGCAGAAGCAACCGCAGCAGCAGTAGCAATAATAAAATTGAAACTGATCGCATTTCGGAATGCTCGGCACGTCGCGCAGTTTATTAAAATAACTTGGCCAGAGGGACGCGCTGGTATGGGAAGAGGAGGTATCGCCGAGCGGGGACCATCTCACCTGCTATGGGTAAAGAAAAATTAGTTTAATCATAAAAATGCTCGACATCGACATCGGCCAGAGCAGACCAGAGCGACCAGCAAAAGTCGCTAAAGGAAGACAACTCTTTGGGGGCAGCGCTACCTGTTTTGAGCAAGAAGATGACTTCAATTAAAAGCTTTTAACAATATCACGTACGGCAAATCGCCGGGGAGGCGGGACGGGTAGAGTGGCCCGGGAGTCTGATTACATCACAGTCCTGTGGCGGCCTCAATGGATGCGTCTCCTGCTGTTATACCCGGGTATTTGTAGGGTATTTAAGGGTTTATTATGAATTTTAGTAGTCAGTGTGTTTAAGAGTTAATTTATTTGAAATATATAGTAGGTATTTATCTGCTAAATTATAAAAACTAGAGATTTATTTTTGAAAGGAAAGGAAATAAAAGAATTAGGATCACATTTCTTTAGATTTTTTTATTATTATTTAAACATTTGATAATTTTTAGAATTTTTTGAATAAAACTTTACCGAAATTCTGATATTATAAAACTCCAGGATATCTCCTAGTCTCAAGACTTTATTCCTCCCCATTTTATTCTTCTTAGTCAGTCAGTTATCAGGTGTAAAGCATCGCGCTCAAAGCGGTTTCAATGAAAACGCGTTTGTGTCCAAAGTCTTTTGATTTTCGCCACACATCTCTGGAGGATAGTGGAGCCTCCAGATACCATCACCAAGAAAAAGAGAGTAAGAGATCCCCTGCACGTGCTATATATCCACCCCCGACAGCTGCTCCTCCGCCTGCCGGCCGCAGATCAAAGACCAGGGTTATCCCTTGGCCAAAACAAAAAATAAATAAGAGAGCAAAGAGGAAAGACCGTCTTGACCATGTCACGTCAGGGCGTCAAAGTCTTTGTCGGCATAAAAGTTTTTATTTATGTTATATATATATCTCGCTCCCTGTCACCGGCTCTCCACGAAAGTTAATAACAATAACAGTAACAGTATAAGTAATTCCAACGGAGCACAAAAAACCCGCAAATATTTCGGTCACTTTTTCGGCCACTGTTTTTTTTTTCGATTATAAAAAATTTCATTTATGTCTTATGGGCGATTTGCAATTTCTGCGTAATTTGCAATGCTCATTTTTCTTTTCGCTTGGCGCGTGCGATTTACGCAATAAAAATGGCGTTTATGTTTCAATTAACATTCATTTAAGCCAATCTGAGCGGTAAATACGAAAATTATGTAATTTTAAGGTGTAATTTAGAGGACATTTACGCGAGGGAAGAGCTTTTCAAGGTTGGGGTTTGAAAAGAAGGTAGAAAAGATTTACTTTTGAATTAAAACACATTTATTTTTTTTTGTTTTATTTATTTTATTTTATTTATTAAGATATATTTTTTTAATTAAATAATTACTACATTATTTACATTTAGGCATATTCAAGTTGTATCAAATGGTTCAATTAATTTAAATAAAATGTAAATTTTTTAATATTAAATTTTAAATAATATTTAAGCACCTTATAATATGATTTTAGATTTTAAAAAAGCCTTTTTATAGATTTCGTATTTATATAAATATATATAATTATAATCTAAATAGTTAATATAAAGGAAAATATTTTGTAAGACCTTTAAATGAATTTAATTAATAAAAAATTTCCCTTTAATATTAATTTCCTTTTAAAATTTAATCTATAATAATTTGTTATCTCTATAAAATATAGTTTTTATCATTAAAAATAAAATGATAAAAATTTTAAAAATCGATTGATTTTTAAAAATATTTTTTATTTAATAAAAATTAAAAAATTGTATTTTCTTTTATTTTTTAACAAATTTCTAACACTATTTAGTATGTTTTTAAAGGACCTTATTAGCATCCTGGCAAATTTTTATGGCAAGGTCAAGAAACTCACCACGTGCCACGTCCGCGCCGCCCTAAACCCACCCCTTGCTGGGTTGTTCCTGGTTCGTGCATAGGCTAAGCATTGGAGGGGTTAGAAGGGTTCACTTCCGTTTCCTATAAGACTCGGCAAGAGCCACTCGCAAGGCGCATAAAAACAATTGGAAGAGTTGATTGGCCTTTGATGTGTCGCGGGACAGGAGCCGGGAAAAAGTGTCAGTCGCGGGAAATGTGTGCCACTCACTGTTTTTAGTGTATGTGTTTTTATTTTTTTGTGGCTAATGATATGCACCCCTCGAACTGTGACCCCTTCGAATGCGATATCCATCGTTTGACGCATTCGTTGTTTTTCGTTTTTCGTTACTCGTTTTTTATTTTTATTCAGTTTCCCTGGGTTTCTTTTTTTTCCTCGAAGGAAAGGAACATGCGTGCCGTAGTTGGAGGCATAGTTTGCGAGCTTCTATCGTTCTGTTTGATGTCCTCACCTGGGCACAGGAAGAGGTTGCCCTTTTGACTGCATTATGCAAATGTAACAACAACAACAAGAGATTTTTTATTGGCATATGTTTTTTTTTTCCTTATGGTATCGGTTCGGCTTGGTTTTTGGTTTCCTGTCGCCACTTTCGGTGGGTGTGAACAGAGTTTTAATTTTCATACATTTTCCCCCGGCTGTGCATTTCGTTTGAAAGTGAAAGAGAAGCCCCACACAAAAGTGAAGTTTATGGAGATTTAACGCCTTAATGAATTATTTATTTTTCTAGTTTTCCTAGTTTTCCAACTATCGAACTCTCCGGAGTGTCCGGATCATGAAAGTGAGTTAAGCAAATGCCAAAGAGAAGTTGTGTAACTCTTAAATTTTGATGTTTCTTCTATGGTTTTATGATACATTTATGATGGCTCATATTGTTTTTTTAACTACTAATTTATTATGGCTAAAAGTGAACAAGTTTGGGATTAGGAAATTGGTTAGTGGGTTTGAAAAACAAAACATATTTATGGGGGTAGGAGCTACTAATGATATTGAAATTATGGGAATTTTATAAGAGTCAGCTATTATTATTAGTTTTTGGGTAATGTTTGGTAATGAATAGAAGCTTAGATTTAATAAATTATTCATTAATTTAAGAATTTAACAGTGTACTGATTTCACTATTTTAGTAAAATAAACTTGTGTATTAAGCTTTAAACATTTAGTTATTAATATGTTTAAGGTATTTAGAGTATTTAAAATAGCTTAGTTTCATTAAATCCATAAATATAACTTATAATATATTGTTTACAACCATTCCAAGTATAAAGAATATCATTTTAAAACTAAATATCAAAATAGTGTTATAACTTTTAGTGAAGAATAATCCTTATTTTATCTCTTAATTAATTCAATTAATTTAATTAAATAATTTCAAGTTATTATTTCAATTTTAAAAGCCGAAGTTTTTATTAAATTCTAATGAATACCTAAAAAAATATTAATTTAAACTATGCCTAGTTAAAGTAACTCCTTAAAACTCATTATTTAAATAATTTTCACACTTTAAAATACTTTAAAATCCTATTTTTAACTCGGAATTCCCTGATTTTCCCCCTGTAATTCCCCCCTTATATTAGGTTTACCCCATATAATCCGCTTTACCGTCACATACTTAGCTACTTAACCGGCGATGAAAGCCACGCTTACCCCACACACAACAAGCGAGGAAAAAAAAATTTGTGTCCAGGTGTTGCAACGCTTTTTTTTTTGATGTCGTACCTCCTCTTTTCTGGTATATATATGGGTTTCGCCAATAATTCACGACCCTGACGGGTTCGCGCTCTCTGCCTATGGGACGTGTCACAGCGCCGCAGAGATAAATTAGTTAATAAATAAAAAAACAGGGGGAAAAATACTAAACTAATTTGCATATTTTGCCCTTTGCAATGGCAATGCCAAAAGCCAATGAGGCGCACCAGAAATGCATTTGAACCGAAATAACAATATCAGGGAAGAGGAGAAGAGGAGAAGGGGTTGCCTGCCCAACAATTGCCATTTTGCTCGCTCGTCGAATTGTATTTTTTCCTCTTTGCCTGGTTTTTGTATTTTTTGGCGGGACGTTGAAAATTTTTCTATTTTTGGCAGCGAGCTCATTTGCATATGAGACAGCAAGGATGTTTTTTTTTGGTGCGTGTGTATGCAGGATATGGCAGGATATAGTGTGTGTCTGTAGGGGAATTTTTTGGCAAACTCACTACGTAGGTAGAAAGTGAAAGGATTCGGCAAAGGAGCAAAGGATAAGCGGCGCCCTGATTGTAGACTCTTAACGGCCGTTGCATGCAAAATTGCAAAAATTGAAATTGCAGGAGGTAATGTCCCTAAAAAATAAAAGATGATAAATGGGTCGGTTGCATCCGCGGGTAGATTTCGCATATATTTGCCTATATAGTGTAGAGTATGCCTATGCAATTTGCCTACAACCGGTGACCTTGCCAAAAAAAAAATACAACAAAGAAAGGGTTGCTCAAGGGGTGTCTTCTTCGGTTGCTGTCTTGTCTGTTTTCTTGAGTCTGTTTTTTTTTGGCGCGCAAAAAAATAATCGAGAGTTGGTCGGGCATATGGTAAAGAGTTGTCCGAGGCTTCCTTTTTTACGCAAATTGATTGCAGCTGAGGATGAGTCGAAGTCGGGAGTCCTTCTAATGAAACGTTTGTTTGCAAATGAGCAGAGATATATGCGGAAGGGGTTGGTAGGGTGATGGCTGTAAGGATTATTTGCATGAAATTTACTTTCAAGATGATGTAGGTAAGACGGACAGAACAGACAGCAAGGATTAATTGTATGGAAGAATATTTAATCGATTTTTCAGGGCAGAGAAGATTGTAAAACCAACTGTCAAACCTTTAAATCGAGTTTTAGAAATTAAGGAAAAGGCAAATCAGAGTCTGATTATAATGACAAATAATATTAAAAGTGATTTAAAAATGTTTTAAACCCTACTATATTCTTTTTTTTTTAATATATAAATATTTTTTTAAATAATTTACGAGTTAAGTTAACAATAATTAGAAGCTTTAACATAAGTCCTAATAATCCAAGTCAATTAAATTAAATAATAAAAAAAAAAGAACTTTAAACAGAAGTCAATAAAATATTAATAATTTTCCAGGTGTAACTAATAAGTAAATATGTTTTAAAATTTTTAAATAAAAATTAAGTTATTTAAAAACATTAAGGTAATTTATTTCTTTAATTAAACCCCACAAATTCAATCAATAAAACTAAAAACAAATTTAAATAATAAACACTTTCCTTTAAAGTTTTTTTTTCGTGTCCCCAAAACACTTAAAATCTTTCCCAAACTAAACCTAAATTACGATGCTCAGACACTTTAAATAAAAATAATAAAATAAAAAATAAAACACCTACGTCTTGACATATATCCGATTAAGGTCAGCCTAATAAAATAATGATTTTCTTACCTAAAATCCTGTTCGAAGAGCATTAAATACCGCTTAAGCGAATAAAATTGCTTTGCATTTGCCACAAATTAGTGGCCAAAATAATACACCAACACCCACATGTATAGATACGAGTTTATTTTCGCATTAATTGTGCTGAACGATAAACAAAGCGATCAAAAGCAGACCAGTTTATATGTCTTGATTCGGAAATTATGGCACTTTAATTACCAAAACAGACGCCGTGCCACAAAAAGCAAACCCCTAAGCAAATTAATGCAAAATAAGAAGAAAATTATGCTAATAATTATAAGCAAGTGCGCCAAAATAAAAAAAGGAAAAATACACACCACAGAGAGGTGTGAGAGGGGAGGGTTTTGCCATTTATAAAAATGCAGCCAAAATGCTAATCGAGCTCATTATCATCCAAATCAACGGCGCGCCGCGGCCACGAGAGATCTTCTTTCATTCATAAACGCAGCGCTTAGTTATGTATTTTTTCCTGTTTATTTTTTATCATCGCTGCTCTTTTTTCTTTTTTTTTTTTTTTTTTTTTTTTTTTTTTTTGTATATTTTCTCGCATGCGGCGCATAATTATGCAACAAGTCCTTTGCCCGAAAAACGCGGCGCGTGCGCATTTAGCATAAAGCGAGACTCGAAACGCACAGAATCACCGGGGGAAACAGGATTTTTTCCTTCAACATTTGAAATTTAAATACAGTTTTTTTTCCTGGTTGTTATTTAGCGCCTCTACCTAATTATCATGTAAATTTTTGTCTAAGGACGAGCACACACAATGAATGCTGGACTGCTGACTTTATATACATATATTTTGTCACTCGGGTGTTTTTGGGTTGGAAAGAGGCGCTTGCTTGGCTTATTAATTATGCCCAAGTGCGTGGCCAAAGGATATGGTCATGGGAGAGAAAAAAATGTAAACAAATTTCATGCAAATACGTTGTCTGTGTCGTCTGGCTTGCGTCTGCTCAGAGCGAGCGAGCTGACCTTAGTTTGCATAATTTTTATTTTTTTGTGATTGAGCTCTTGACCTGCCACAAAATGAGGTCCATGGATATGTGTTAAGAATTTTCGGGGGTGTAAGGGGTGAGTGTTAACTGGGAGTGTGTGGGGGGCATTCGAAATGGGAATTATTTAAGGCTGGAAATATTTTAGGAGAATATTTTGAAGAATAATAGTTATTTGAAGGCTTTGTATAAATAATTTATGTTTTTTTTATTAAATCTATGTTATGTAGATTACTTAAATTGTCTTACAATTTGCTTAATAATTTTCATAATTTTTATAAATAAGGAAAACTCATAGAAAAATCTTAGGAAATTAAATGTACTATATATTTCTCCTTAAAAAAAAAAGAAAAAAAACTATACCCAAAAGAAATCTCAGCTTAATATTTCCTCCCTTAAAGAAATAAAAAATATGCATTTCTTATTCTTTACTTTTTAATCCAAATCCAGCTCTTTTATTCATTGTTCTGAAACTTTTTTGAGTAGTTTTCCGTTCAATTCTTCCCATTGTCCCGCTCCACGCTCCACTAAATCAAAAACTGCACACTGAGAGACAAAAAGCTTCCCCTCTGCTAACAAATGTTTAACTATAACGATGCCACAAAACAGTTCCTTTAGCTATGCAAATTTGTGTACGATTTTTGTGGCAATTTCGTCAAAAACGGCCCATAGAATCAATGAAGCTGACAAATAAAGTAAATCAAAATTCTATTGTCTGGCTGGGAACATAATTTAACTGTAAACCAGTCAAAACACAGTTTGGCTTACAAAGGCCAGAAAGAAAGAAGATATTGTGGAAAAGAAAGACACATTGTCAAAATAAGAATTAAAACTGATATGCATGACAAAAACTGAACAATAAGGGAATGGTTTTTAAAGTTAAAACTTAAAGTAAAGTGTTTTCTTTTTAACTTAAAGTTTTTGTTCATTTTTAGAAGAGTTAAAGCTGGGAGGGAGTATCCTAAGTATAAATATATCGTAAATGTAATAATAATTTAAGCTCTAAAGGGTTTTATTTAAAATATACTGAGTTTAATTAGATTTATGAAAAGAAGTACTGTATATTACTATGTATATTCCTAAGAATAACACATACACAATAGGATTAAGGACTTAAATATTTCCGTATCATAAATCCTATCTTAATACTTTAAATTTACCAAAGTTTGTGGTTAAAACTGTTATAAAAAACCTTATCCTTTCAACACTATTAGTGATAAGATATATTTCGCCATGTCTATCACTCTTTGATTAAACCTTTTTTTTTGCCACCCTTAAGAAAAGAAAAGCCACACACACTCACAAAACGAAAGGAAAAGTTGTCTGGCCAAGGAGCAGCGAGGAACTGAAGCAAAGCTTCCTGCGGGAGAGAGAAGTCCTGCGAAAGCTTCCCTCTGGCTCCAATGCTCCCTGGATTGATACACCCCATATAGTCCAGTCTCGCTCTCGCAATTACAAAATGTCACTCTTTGCATGGGAATGCAGTGCCTTCCACAGAGTTCTCTGCGCCGTCCCGAGATCGCCTGGCGTATGATTTTCCTATATATGCTGTGCTCTCTCTTTTTTCCACTTTTTTTTCGTTTCTTTTTGGGGGCGTAACGCTGGAATACATCGAGTCCAATAGAGCGCAAGTCGCCTTCCAGTTTGCGAGCGCCTCTAGCGCCGTCCCACTCTGAGGATTTGCTATCTGCCCTGCTCTGGTGCTCGCCCAAAACCAGTTTCCCTTGCCGGCTGCTCGCCGTGTGACTGTGTGTGCTCGTTGGACGGGGTGCGGAATGGTGTGTGTGTGTGTGAGAGTGTGCGTCCGCAGTGTGTGTGCGACGTACGCTACGTAGCACTGCGGTGCGAGACATGACGTTAGTTCACTTCGATAGCTCTGCGAGTCTGCACGTGAATTTTCCCTGAGCTCTCCGGCTGTCTGTCGAAATTCTGAGACAAGAAGAAAACGCAGCAGCAGCAAGAAAGCTAAAATCTCTCAATCGGAATCGAGAAGTCGAGAAATCGGAAACGGAAACAACACACACACAAACACACGCTCTGAATTTCTGAATTCTTTCCGAAAATAAAAGAAGAATCTCTGCCCCAAAACACACGCGTCTTCTGTGACACATTTTTAAGCTAAACAAAATAATAGCGAAAATCGAAAAAAATCGAAACCCAAAAATATATAAAGTGCCAAGTGTTCCAAAAAGTGTTTGCTAAAAATCTAAATGAAAGAAAATACAATAAATATAATTCAAAATAAAATAAACGTGTAACCAAAAATAAGAAACAAAGTTTTCCCGACGGGAAAAAAGCCAAGAAAAATTTCAAATACAAGAAAACTTGTTGAGCGCCAAGGAGAGGCCAAGGAGGAGGATATAGGATAGGACCAAGAGGAGCCTAACCGAGATTTGGAAACATTTTTTCGCCTGCCACGTTGTACGTAAAAGACGTCAAGACGGTTGCCTCACGGTTCGAGTGGAATGAGCATAGGGACCCCGGTCTTCCTTTCGATCGATCGGTGTACAAAGTCGTTAAACTGAGCCCCAACTTGGAGCCCTACCCCGCCAGCGTGGAGGGCCTGAACAGCCCCAGAGCGGTGGGGATGGCCGCGACCTCGTACATGACCCCGCCCAGCGGTGATCTGGACATGGCCCTCGGCGGAGGTGGCGGTGGCGGTGGCTATCACACCTCCTCGCCCCGTTCCGCCGCGGATGCCGGTGAGATGAAGTACATGCAGCACCATCATCATCATCATTCCGCCGTCGCCGCAGCAGCAGCCGCACATCATCAGTTGCCCTCGTCGCCGTCGCCCAATGGTCAGGGCAATGGCACTGGCCTGGGCTTGGGTCCCGGCTCGGGACTGGGTTCTTGGAGCACCCTACATCCGGATCCCTGGTCACTGCCCACGCATCATACGCACCATCATCCCGCTGCTGCCGCCGCTGCCGTTGCTTCAGCGGCGGACACAGTGAAGCAGGAGATGTCACATCTCTCCCAGCAGACGAGGATTCAGCAGGGCATGGCCTCGCCCTCGCCGCATGCCGCCTGGCATGCTCCACATGCCGGTCACTATGCACCAAGCGGATCGCCGCTGGGCTATCATCATGCGATGAACGGGATGCTCCATCATCCGGCCCATGCGGCGGCAGCGGCACATCACCAGAGTGTGGCGCCGCTGCATCATGCTCTCAGAGGCGGGGAGTCGCCGCAGCTGCACATTCACGCCCATCACATGGGCGGTGGTGGCGACAGGGATGCCATCAGTGGCGGCGAGGAGGACACACCGACATCCGACGATCTGGAAGCCTTTGCCAAGCAGTTCAAGCAGCGTCGCATCAAGCTCGGCTTCACCCAGGCGGATGTGGGTCTGGCCCTGGGAACCCTTTACGGCAATGTCTTTTCCCAGACCACGATCTGCCGGTTCGAGGCACTGCAGCTGAGCTTCAAGAACATGTGCAAGCTGAAGCCGCTGCTGCAAAAGTGGCTGGAGGAGGCGGACTCCACCACCGGATCGCCGACGTCCATTGACAAGATCGCGGCGCAGGGCAGGAAACGCAAGAAACGCACCAGCATCGAGGTGAGCGTGAAGGGGGCGCTGGAGCAGCACTTCCACAAGCAGCCCAAGCCCTCGGCCCAGGAGATCTCCTCGCTGGCGGACTCGCTGCAGCTGGAGAAGGAGGTGGTCCGTGTGTGGTTCTGCAATCGGCGGCAGAAGGAGAAGCGCATGACGCCGCCAAATACACTCGGTGGCGACATGATGGACGGCATGCCGCCGGGACATATGCATCATGGAGGCTACCATCCGCACCATGACATGCACGGCAGCCCAATGGGCACCCACTCGCACTCGCACAGCCCGCCGATGTTGAGCCCACAGAATATGCAGTCCTCGTCGGTGGTCTCGGCGCATCAGTTGGCGGCCCACTAGCAATCAGAAATCCAGGAGTCGAACTCAGCTGCAGCTGCGTCCACTCCTGCATCCCTCAATAGTCTAAGCCAGCAGCAGCAGCAGCAACAGCAGCAGCAACAACAGCAGCAACAGCAGCAGCAGCAGCAACACCTGCAACAGCAGCAGCAACATACACCCAACACACCTTCCTCGAGTGCGGGATCATCGGCAACGATGACCAGCCAGGTGATGTCGCCGCAAAGTCCGCTGGGCAGCTCTTCCGCTGGCAACAACAACAACAACAATAGTAGCACCAACAATAACAATAATAATAACAACAATAACAACAATACGAACAACAACAACGAGGAGCAAGTGAAGCACCACCAGCAACAGCAACAACAACAACAGCAGGCCTCCAGCATTGCAGCCGCTGCAGCAGCCGCTATGTACATGGATCCCATGCGCTACCAGCATCCACATCACCCTCACCCGCATCCGCACCAGCATCCGCATCTGAATCCCGCCCACCATCCGCACCTGTTCCATACCAGCGATCAGCTGCAGCAGCATCCCCAGCAACAGCAGACGCCCGGCAACGGCAACGGCGGCGGTGGCAGCAACTCCCAATTGTCGCCGGGAGCTGGAAGCAATAGTGGTCTGCCCCTTCAGCCGCCCAGCTCGGCATCGCCAGCGGGCTCGGCCTCCAGTGTCCTGGGCGGCCATCTGAACCTAAATCCGCTGCACCAGCATCATCACTACCAGCACCATCATCACCAGCAGCATCATCATCACCATCAGCAGCAGCAGCAGCAGCTCCATGCCCGCCGCCTCTTCGAGTTGAGTCTGCAATTTGGGGCCGCCGCGGCACCGGGAGCCGTGAGGCACTTTAATAGCTTCGGCGGGGCGGGCGGTGCTGGCGGGGAATAGCATTCGTCGGCCGCCTGGTTTGGCTATGAGTCCTCCTAGGACTCGGCGTCGAACGGGTGGCCGCAGTTCAAGCGGGAGCGGGAAAGGGAAAGGGACAGGGATCGGGACCGGGAGCAGCCCTAGGATCGTGCAGTCGAACTTTTTCAGCAAGAGAGTAATTTTTTGAATTTCTATAATACAGTTTGGGGATATCATTGAGATGATTGTAGGGGTTTCTTGGGGTTTAGTTGATTTTTTATAACAGAATCTTAATTTTAAAAAACTTTTTGCAAGAAATATTATTAAAAGATATATTTAAAGGTTAAAATTCATTGAAATACAGAAAGTTTTTAAAGGAAAAACTAAATCTAAAGAAGGAAAATCTGTTTAAATTTTTTAAAAAACTTAAAAGAAAAACGTTTTTTGCGTACAAAATATTATCTAAATCTTTAAAAATCTTACCTAAGTTAAAAACATTTCCAAACCCTTAAAAAAGTCAGAAACTGCAAGGAATTTTCCTAATTAAATTCAGGCAAATCTTAAAAACTTTAAACTGTTACTGAAAAATATTTAAAAATTCATTAAAAATACCTTAGATAAACCCGCGTTGAAAAAGTTCGACTGTGTCATCTATAGGGAATATAGAACTAAGATTAGGTCTCCGAAGATGATGATGATGATGATGATAACGTTGATGAGGTTGAGAGATCATCTTTTTTACCAGTGCATTAATCTGTGTTAAACTTCAGCTTAAAGAGGAGCAGGGAGCGATGGGAGGAGGCTGCCATCCACCAGTTTAGTTTTGTTTTTAAAGTTTGAAAAACTTGCTTAAATTAAATCAATTTAAACTAAATTAAATGTAAAACGAAAACGATTTCCTTTTGTATAAAGCGAAATAGAAACACGCAATTCAAATCAAACGTGAAACCAAGTGATGTTGTTTTAACCTAAAAAACTAAATGCTAAAAATTAAAACTAAAACTAAACAAGAAAAAAAAACTAGTTAAAAGTGCGACCCAAGTGTTAAAGAAACCAAAAAATATGAAAAAGTAAAGAGAAAACAAATTCCTCAGCTGCTCCACCACAAGCAAAAGGTAAAAAGTCCACAAAAATATTTTTTCGTTCTTTGTCACACTTTGTCGCCGCCGTCTAGATCAAGTTAAAAAATTAAAAAACACAAAAAATATATAAGAAAGGCTCAAGAAAAGGCCCCAGTCGGTTCTAGCTAGGGTTTAGGTTCTTAAGCAAGCCGTGTTTATATATATTATATATATATAGCCAGTAGATTGTACTCTAAAAAATTTATATATGACATCAAAAAACAGAAAAACAAACGACGGAGAAAAACCTAGAATTTAACGCGCGGCGAGATGAAAATGGTATAAGTAAATATTAATGAAAAAACACCCAAAACATTCTGTAAATAAAAACTTACAGTTAAGTCATATTTTTTAGCTTTAAATGCAATTGTAGATTTTTTAAATAAACCCCTACGAGAAAATCATGAAAAAACACAACTAAAAAAATCCAACAACATTTATAAAATATATATATATATATATAAATTGTAATTTCTAGGCGGTAATTTTTAAAGAATTAGGCACGACGTGAAGAGTTTAGTTACTTAGTACTGTACTTTCTATTGTAAGCCAAGGAAACGAATGGTAAAAACCAACAACCACAGAATATAGCTAAATCTTAAAATTTAAACAAACAAATAATAATCAAATACAACCACAACAAATGCTAAATTGTAATATATTAATTGATGTACATTAAAAAAACAAAAAAACGAAACATGGCAAACCTAAATGCTAAACAACAAAAAATGAAATTATTTCAACAAAACAAAAATAAACGAAAAATTGTGTAAAAAAAAACTCCTCAATTTGTGTTTTTTACTCGTCATTTTTGTATACTTTTCTATTTTTCTATTATTCCTCTCTTTTTAAAAAAAACAATCTTTTGGGTGTAACTTTATATATACATTTATACTAGAAGTAAACGAAATTTTTGTTTAGTGTACTCTTTGTTTTTGGTATGTTGAAAAACTAAGCTATAAGGAGCGATGCGATGAGCAGTGAAACCGAATATTTAAGATTAAGCCATGCCCTCAACTGTATAATAAATTATATATACACAAAACCACACACACACACATATATATGCAGCAGCAAAGTCAACAAAACACACACAAACACACAGAAAAAACAGATGAAAAACCAGAAGAAAAAATTAAATGAAAAAGCCAGAAAAAAACTCTTAAAAAACAAATAAAAAGAATATTATTCGAAAAAAAAGACGGTCCTTTTATTATTATTTAATTAGCGCTCAGTTTGTTTTGGTTAATTTTTTTCTCACATTTTACGAGACAGTTTTACAGACATTTTACGGCCACCTTTTGCAGAGATGCTGGCTGCTGCTGGGCGTTAATACCTCGGATATCTGCCGATAATTGCGCGTATTTATTAATTTCATTTGTTTGCTTAAAGTGTTCGAATAGCCATTAAACAATTAAGTGGGCATATTATAATGCGATTGCCTACGTCAGCGAGAGCGAGAGCAATTGGTAATTAACTAACAAACACCCCTCGCAGATCGGGTTCGGATCGTTAATGAAAGTTGCCATTAAAAAGCGTGGCATTTCGTGAAATTACCCTTTTTTATAAGGCCTTAAGTGCCCCGGCTGGGAAGCCAGCAATTTGATGGATCTCCTCTGGATGGATGTTCCTGGTCAATGCTCAATCGTCAAAAAATACACAAAATATTGACGTCAATCGGCGGGCGATTAAAGTGACAATTTGCCAGATTTACGGGGTCGCCAGGGAATAACTTTTGTTTTGTAAAAAACAAATTAATGGGGTTAAGGATTTACCAGGAGTTTATTGTTTATATTTTGCCCAGAAAAGGTTAATTTAATAAATATTTCTAAAAGTAATTTTTGCATAAGCAAAGGTGAATCATAAATCTTTGTTTATTTTCTTATTGTTAAGGAAAAAAGAAATATTTTTAATACTAATATTACTCATAATTCAAATATATTTTATTTCTATATTTAAAAAACCTCTTTTCACATTTTTAAAGTAAGACAGAACTGGGTTAAACCCCCTTAAAGACCTTTTCATTTTTCCCCAAAATAATTCCCTTATTATTTTAGCTGCTTTAAAGCCAAATTAATATTATAATGCAAAAACAGAATCATAAAATATCATTAAATTCGTCTCAATGCCCCCTGCACTGCCACTTGATCGAAATCTAATGTGCCGCACGCTTTTAGCATTTAATTCATAATTTAAATGCATATTTCATTGGATGTGTTGATTAACAATATTCACAGAGGCCCCAAAAATGTTATTGGTTAGTACGAGTAATTCCGCATAAAAATTGCATCAGCCTGTAAATATATACACAAATATCCTGAACCCAGCCAAAAGCCAGTTTTAGGCTTAAATACATATATATATAAATATATATTGACAACGAAAACAATAATAAACAGCAAATAATAACAATAATATATAATACAGAAGCGCAAGTGCAATGATTTTTATTTATGCGACGGCATTAATGTTTTAAACACAAAACAAAAATCGTCGTTCGAACTTCGAACGTGGCCAATAATCAGGGAAAATTAAACATGAAAATTATATATTTTCTATAATACATCCATGGCAAACACCCACGCGATGCGCTTCATGCACTTGAACAATATATATATTTATAATGCCCAATATATAATTATTCTCTCTCTCTCTGGTCTCTTGATTATTTTCTAAAAAATAGAGACGTCGAAATGAAATGAAATTTAATGGGGAAACAACATGGCGGCGACTGCCCACAACAGCCTATTTATACGTTTTATCTATTGCCACCTGCCATTTTTGGGGGTAGTTGAAGCAGACACACACACACTCTTAGTACACACGCACACCCAGTGACTGACTGCCGCCCCTCGGGCTATATAAACTTTTATATGGAAAAACGTAAAGGAAAGGTTTTTTAATGGTCGAAATACGCTTAAAGAATTTATGGGATTTTCAGAGGATTGTCCTAAACAGAACAGAAATTCCTTGTTGATTAATCATAGTTAATGGATTATAATAAGGGATTTAAATATGTAATATAATTCAATTAGTTTAGTGGGGAAGAGGAATGTAAACGCTTTTCATTACTAAATTCATATTTTAATTAATAATAATTTTTAAAATATTTATTATATTTGTAGTTTTGGTTTAAGTATAACAAAAACTTCAGGGTTATTATAGAACTTCCCTTAGAAAATCTACTGAAATTTAACATAATATATCTTAAATCTTTAATTAATTTTTAAATATTTTACTAGGCTTAGCTTTTCTTACTACTTGATACACCTCCTTCTTGGTTAATTTAACGGTGGCAAAAACTATCATAAAATTCAATACTCAAAAGCTAAATTTTATTTCCAACTCTGTTTTTGGTTCATAAAAATTATATGGCCCACCTTTTGGAGTAGCTAACATTCCGCATTATGTGGATGATAAAAGAAAAGCCACTAATATGCGAGGGCAAATTGTAGTTTTCATTGGTTTTAATGTGGCCGTGCGTGCCGAGTGCGACGGCAACACCCCCTACACACAGCACACCCTCCCCTATATATATACACTCACTATACTCATTCGTATCTATATCGAAGCGGTAGAGAAACCCCTCCTCGAGGCAAATACCGACATTTTCATTATTATTATTTCGAGTGGAGTTGGCTTTTTATTATTTCGCGTGGCAAAGCAACACACCGCCGCACCGCCGCCGCCTGCTTTTGTGTGTGCTTTTTGGGCTGCGTGCATACAACCGTGTCAATAATTACCCGTGGGACTGACACGACCAACGAGAATCATTCAAATGTTGCAGAAGCTGAAGCACCAGCCCCGGCTAACAATGGCTAAAAACAAAAGCTACAGAAGCTGGCAGCAGCACAGCACAGCTTGGTAACGGAGTCGGGAGAGTCGTCGCCGTTCCACAATGGCCAAGGCATATTGCCATTGTGGCAGCACCGCGGCAACTCGGCTAAAATGGCTGACACTAGTCAACGTCACCCGAACGTCGTCGGGGGGCCCAACTGACGAACTGGGTGACTGACCATCCCCCAGGAGCGGATTGTTCAGGGTTAAGGGGGGATTTCCTTTTTTAAATATAAACCAAAGGGAGGACTCAAAACGAGTTCTTTTTAAATGTTTTTAAAGAGGTTTCCTAGAGATAAATCGTTTAAAAACTGTTTCAAAAAAATTATTACATAAAAATAAATTAAAAGTAATATTTATTTTATTAAATTCAATTAATTAAATATTTTTTTTACACAAAATATTATAACTTAATATATTAGTGCCCTTAAATACTATTTCAATAAATTATATTTATATTCTTTGCAATCATTTAGAATTAAAGAAACACTCATAGTATACGATTTTTCCTTATTTTAAGTTCGCTGAACTTTAAAACAAAACCAATATACAATGTGTTGAATAATTTATTAAGTTTGTTTAAATTATTTTATTATTATAAGTTATACAAAAACTGTAAATAATTAGGGCTTTGTCTAGTCTAATGTGTGTTTAAAATGTTTTTTAATTTGTTTGTATATAAATATTTAATGGAACAGGCCCCTAAAAATAGTTTTTTCTTTTAATTAATTATATTTTGTTTAAGCAGTTTTTATATTTTAAACTAATTTTAAACTCTGAATCCGTCCCTGTTATTGGACCACACTTTCCGTCTGACAAGAGTTGGCTTTCGGCTTCGGCTGGTCGACTTTTTCACTGGCATTCGGAGTGTCGGGGACTCCGGGCTCATTATCTATGCTTCCTTTGGGAATTTTCATTTTCTTTTTCCCGCTCTGGTTTTTTCTCTTTTCATTTTCTTTTCTTTTTTTGTTTTTGTGAGTTCTTGTCGTGTGCGTTCGTGTGCGACAGTTTGGCCAAAAGGAAACAAAGCGAAAGAATAGATGAACAACACTTTACAGATGGGAAGTTCGTATATAAGTTTATATACATAGATTTATTGTATTCAGTATAGGATTTAGAGAGGGTTTTGGGGATTTAAAGCCACTGTAGGTCATATCCAACCTTATACTAATTACAAAATTTACAACCTCTCGGAAAACTTATTAGACTGACTTACAACGACTGAAAGCGTTGGAAATTCTTTTTAACAACCCACAAAAATAAGTTAAAAAAATAAAAAAATAGAGAGAGATAAACACTCCCACACCTTGGCGAATTAAGCTGTGACTCTGTGTGTAAAATGCAAGCAAAACAAGCCACAAATTGGGATGCGGCAGGCAGGTGGAGGTGGTGCTGGTGCTGGTTCCATAGGCGATTCCAAAGGTGGTGCGGGGGCGCCGCCATTCGACACCTTCGACTGTTGGAGGCACTTACGCTGCTGGATCAGCCTAGACACCTAGACAAATAATGCGGGCATGCTATATATGGAAGATCGTTCTGATATATGTGCCCGCTCTACGGGAAATTACAAAGGGGGACGCTTTGAAAGCTTTTGAAATTAAATGGGGAAATATTGTTAAACATTTAATTATCATTTTTATTGAGTAAAAAAAGGGATAAAGAACATTTGGTAATTCATTTTAAAAAGGTATTTAGATATAATTCAACCTAAAAGAAATATAAGAAATACTTTTGAGAGTATCTTCGGCTTTTGGCTATACCTAGAAAATCTCTAAATATTTCTACTATCCTTCAACTATCACTTTTAGGCTAAATAACCCCCTTGATAGCAATTATCACACTCGTTGATAAATCAAACTCTTGGGACCGCCCTCGCATCCATAAAGCCATCTACGGCCACCATCTAGTCGGAGACAAACACGCAAACATCTCTCTAATAAGCAAACGCAATTGATGCCTGAACCATGACATTGTCGCCGATCTCAGCCGGTCGTCGTTGTCCCCCGTCGATCTCCTCCAGTCACCATTTACGTCTCGTGTGCAGTCGCGGGGCTAAAAACTGTTGAAAATGCGCGGGTTATTAATGGCTTTATAAGCTGCTGCTGCTGCTGCTTGCCAGCTCCCGCGGACTTTGGCAAGCAAATTGGCAGCCAGTAGAGTTGGTCCAAGCCTGAGTCCAAGTCCGTGAAACCAAGACCGCCGCAGCGATCGAGCGGCGCAGTGTCAAAGCCAACCACTTTGCGCTGTTTTTTCATACCTTAGGAGTAGACAGAGATATAAGGGGTATATAGTATTTAAGGGTGTTTATAACAAGGAACCTAAAAAGTTCGATCAAAAAGCACGATCAGTGGAATATATGTATATCTTATATCTGAGATATTCATTAAAAAGAGGATCAGCCTTAACAGTCAAAGCAGATAAGTCATGTTTGTGTGTAATGTGTGTAATTTAATTACATTTAGAATTAATAATTTTAAATTAACAGTTCTAATCCAAAATAATATGCAAAAGTAATAAAAAAAGGTTCTCCAGTCCCTCGGGTGAACTGATCTTTTTCAAAAAATATATTTCAAGAGTTTTCTAACCATTTTCGCTTTTCATTTAATCAATATACTTCCTTACAGATCTTCAACTTCACCTGGGTATCTCATAGTCGCGTCTATATCGCTTATTTGCTATTTTTATTGGAAGTGCTGCTGCTCTTTTCGCTGCTGTTTGCACACATTTTTAACGTATAAATAAAAAGGCAATGGGTGGGGTGGTGGCGCACAGATAAAGTCAATCTGTGGGCCACCCTGGCCCAGGTTTCGGATCCGTTTCGAACTACAAAAAAAAAAAGCAATACGAGCAGAGAAATGAAAAAATACAGCAACAATTTTCTCACACACAATTTGCAGACAGTCGCAGACGTTGCTTGACATTTTGCCATACCGGCAACAAGGTCGCCCAGCGCTCAAGATAGCTATCTAAACGCAAATACTAGCCAAGTGCACTTGGAAAAATTTACATAAAAGCTGGCCAAGTTATTTTCTTCAAAGGAAATTATATCTCAAAAATACAGATTACTTTTCTGATATTTTAAAAGGCTTTTTCATAGCTTATTCTATATAATTTGGTCAGTAAGAAGACCTTGAAGGAGTCTTCTTTTAATTCAAAATAATTAGAAAAATTGTTGAAAATATTTTTTAAAAATATTTTTTAAAAATATTTTAGGTATACGTTTTGTAAAAAATATTGTTACGGTGCATCTCAGGTGCAGCTAAGAATTTAAAGATTTGAATTTTATACCCGACGAATGACCGTGAACGAATGCCAGCGGCATTCAAGTCAGCGGCGGTCAAGTGCATGGGGAGCAGCTGATTCCGCTGATTCTGATGATTCGCTGGATTCTCCTCTCTTCTGCCATAAATCTCTTAATGAAAACCGGCAATAATCTTTTTGCCGGCGGCGGCGCAGAACCGAACCGAACCCAAACCTCAAAACGGAACAACAGCATCCCGGTGAGTCTCAAGCGCGAAAAAATGCGCAAAAGAATTAATAAACAAAGTAGCCAGGCATGTTGGCATGTGCCCCCTCTGCGCCCCATCTTTGAGCTGGGGGATGGATGCAATCCAACTCCGCATCCAATCGGTGGAAGGTAGGAGGCTCTGGGATTGGGAATGGGCGAGTTATTTTCTGCGCATGCGCGCACGTGCTCAGGAGATGTCGATGAGTCGCCGAGTTTTCCGTGGCCGCACGTTTTTGCACTCGAATCGGCTGCCGTTGCGCATGCGCATCATCAAAAGACAAACAACAACGACGACGACGACTACGACGACGAGTCATCAAAGCGCCAGCATCGAAGCCCAGAACCACGGCCTCCTCCTCTCCGCCAGCTGCATTTGCATTTCTAATTTTTCCAGCATTTTTTCGCATTTGCAATGCAACGCGAACGATGCTCGGGGCGGCGTGGCAATGGCGGTAAAAAAGAGGTGGAAAATGTTGAGGCGCCGCCGCCGTTTCAGCATTTCCTCATGCTCATATTTGCCGTAAGCCTTAAGCAGGAAAATTTAAAGAATTACTGCCAAAAAATGCAAATCACAGGGGTTAAAATATAAATAAAAACAAAAAAGCAAGGTAAGAATTCAATTTAGAACTTGATAAATTTGGGATTTTTTAATATTTGGCCTATTTTTGTGTCTCATCTTTTGGTTTTTATAAATTTTTTTTAGGGCCTCTCTCTGCGCTCCTCAAGTGGCGCACCTAGACCAACTTTATACTTTGATCAGATGCAAATCTTTTTGTACAAAAATAAAGCTTATGCAAAATTAAAACGTACCTCCCAGCTATATGAGTATTACGGTGTCGTCGGGTTGTCTAGACTTTCAAAATCTGACAGATCATTGCGGATCCAAAAATAAGCATTGATTCAAGCTGTAAATTCGCCGCCGGAGCAACCAAAAATACAGATGAAGAAGTTAAAGTTAAGTTTGGTAAAGGTAAGGGCTTTTTGTTGTTAGTGTTGTTAGTGTTCAGCGGTGGCAATTTGACTACCGAAAAAGTATTAAACAAAAAGCTCTCTCAGCGTGGCTGAAAATCAATACAAACAGAGGCTGAAAAATAATATAAATGTTTAAATATTTGCAAAAGAAATCGCTGGAACAGAAAAAAAAAGAAGTCGAAGAGAGAGAGAAAAAATACAGAAAAAAAACCTTTGGCAACGCGGTAGCCATAAATCAAAGTCGCGTTAATGAAAGCGCAATTAAAACGGGCTTCCCAAGGCAAAGGGGGGTGGTGGTGGCGTGGCAGCATATTTGGGCCAACTTAAAGCGCAGGAAATTAAATTTTATGATGCCGAGTCGCATTGGCAGCTAAGTTGGCCATTTGGCCAGACCCAGACCCCAAATGCAATTGTTGCCGCCGTCGTCGTCGTCGACTGCAGTTAAATTTTTGCAGTCGCCGAGCTTGTAGTTTCTTTGGCTGTCTGAAAAGTTGCACAAGGTTGGCCAAAACAACAACACGACGGAGTCGCGCCGTTGACGGCTGCTAAAACTTTTATGCAGCGCCACTGACACCTACACCCACACACCGCACACACACACACACCACTAAGCCATAAGCCCGGCCAGACTTGACCTACAAAACGCCGCGTCGTCTGTGATTATGGCGCCCTGGGCGTACCACTGGCTTGGGTTCTTGGGTTCTTGGACTCCTCGGCTCTTCGGCTCTTTGGGTTCTTTGGGTTATTTAGCTCTGCGCCTTTGACAAACTGCAGCCAAGTTGGCCAAGTGACGTAATAGCCGGATCTAGATGGATTTCTCGGATCAACCGACAAAAATATATAAGGCTAATTTAAGACGGAGCTCTGTCTTGATAAATGCGATCATAAAAATCATAAAAACATGGTTCAACTAGAACACTAGCTCACCAAATGTACGATACCCTTAAAAAATATCTACTATAATCCATTAAGAACCAAAAAAAAGGAATTTTAGATTTATATTTGAAATGTATTAATGTTAATATTTAATATATTATAAAATATACAACTTAATATCTAGAAAATAAAAATATTCTCTCATGGCGCCCACTGGTGGTTTTAACTTCTTCAATAAAGTTGCGTAAAACGGAACAAGTTGAATATATTTAATTTAAATTAATTGTTTGTGGTATTTTATTTATAAAAGAGCTTTCAAAACTAAAGCTTAAATATTTTATAAAATAAATATTACTAGTCTGAGAATTCCCTTTGATTTTGTCTTAAAAAAACCCATACAAACCAAAGTCAAAGCTTAATCGAGCTCAAACGATATCGTTTCATACCCTCACCGAGGCTATAAACATTTCAGCAATTCACACAAAGCTGCTTAATTGAAATCAAAAAGTAAAAAATAAAGCGAAAAACAAAAAAACGCAGCAGTTCGCTCTCGGTAGGCCGGTCGTCGCCTGTTTGGCTTACTGACCATCAGCTTCATTACCATTAACCAACTGTGGCCACAAATCATGCATTTAACGCCTTCTTAACAGGCAGTTGAGTTCGACTGGACTGGGAACCAGGTTGGGAGCAGGGAATCTGGCTGGGATGTGGATGGTGGCTGGTGGATGTGGCTGTGTAGCGCCTGCAATCAAAACTGGCAATAAGCATGCAAAACAGCCACACAGCAAACGAAATGAAATGAAATCAAACAGGCTTCGGGGGAAGAACAGGAGGAGGAGGAGGAGGCTGAGCTGACCCTGGCAGTGGCTTTTCGTGGTCAGGTGTAAGTCCCAGCCTCGTTTATTGAGTTGTCCGAGAAGCTGGAGCCCGAGGACCCTGATGAGCTGTTGATGCTGAAGCTGATCGTGCCAGTTGACAATTACACAACGAATAAGAGATGGGATTGTCGGGGGATCGAGGGGATCGCTGGCCTAATGTAGCGATCGTTTGCCAATTTTATGGGTCTACCCGTGGCTACCAGTTTGCATGAATGAAGCCCAAGTTGAAGCTCTCTGGCCGACAACCGACTCATTCAGGTGCAGACCCATAAAGATAAAAAAGGATTTGCTAAGTGACTAGACTTCGTGTGTGCAAGTGGAGTCTGGTGTCTGCGTTCTGTCAGCTTGTAAATCAATATAGGAAGTCACATCATCATCATCATCTTTGATGGCCACAAAACGAGTTAATTCGTGGTGAAGACAAATCAATCCATCAGATTATTTGGCATTAGCCATTTGAATGAAATACGAGAGGGAGTGTTTTGGGTTTTTATTTTATTACATTTTGTAGGGAATGAGGGTATTTTCATTTTGGGATGAAATTGAGCTTTAATTTTGAGTATTATTATTAATTATTATTATTAAGAATTATCTTAAAGCAAAATGTTGTCAATTTACAAATAATTTTTATTAAAAATAATAGTTACTTTAGTTTATCGATAATTTCGATATAAATTATTAGCATATTGATATTAATCGATTATATTTCGATAGCCTTAAATAATTTATTTTATTTAATAATTATAATTAATTAATCTATTGTTTCGATTTACCTTGACGATAAAAAATAACGTATTTAATAGTCATTATCGATTAAAAATATAACAAAATTCTATAATCAATATCGATATAAATGGAATAGAATAATATAACATGTTCTACATTATTTTTCTTGCCTATTTTTTATGCTTTACCATTGGTAATACTTTGTGAAGTTAATTTTAAACTTATTTATATTTTTAACAATTTTAAATATCTTAATTTATTTTTTAAAATAATATTTACATGGTTATAGTATTCCAGAGAATCAGATCTTCGTTATTTCCTTACCCTACCGCCAGTCCCTTCTTGTCAATGACTAAACGACTCAATCACAGCTTCAACAAATCAATCCATCAGATATATTTTAGCATAAACATTTCAAACTGGAGTCGAGAGTCTCCACAAAAACTTTATTGAGTTTCTGTTGTATTTCTTTATCTTATTATTATTATTTTTTTGCGGTTTTATAGACTTGGCTTTGGCTATGGTGTTATACTATATACTTATAACCCAATAGTCATAGTCACTTAATTTCTACAAAGGAAACCAAGTCCCAGATATCAGCGTAGAAGTTGTCTCTGCTGTGGCCGAGGAAGAGTTAAAGACCTAAACCGACCGGGCCACAAAATTAGCCGCTCGTAAAAAACCTGACACAGGCGCACGTGCCGTTTTCGAAATACCCGGTAAAAAATCAGCTAAGAAAAAAAAAACACAAAAATCCGAAACGCCTCACTACACAAAATAACAACAACAACGACTAAAAGCCAAAAACAAACTTGCTGGAGACAACAATAATTTCACTGGCGGCTTCGGCCACATCGTCGTCATAAATACCTTGTCTTCTGGCCGTTGACAATTTTGCGCCAAAATTTATTAACCAGAAATTGATTGGCCAAACGGCAATCATCTATGGCCAGATTGTCTCTCTCCCTCTGGCTTTAGAGACTTCATAACTTACTATTAGCCAAAGAAATATATTGAAAGAAAACAAAAAATACAACAAATAAAACGTAAACTTAGGGGTTTCGATAACGTTTTGGGTCCGTTGAAATTTCGCATAATTATGATGCCTATAAATTTGTTTTCTTTCATTAGTTAAAGTTAAAGTTTTCTTGTTTCGCTGCTGCTGCTGGCTGGTCCTCTTATTAGACGAAGGTCAACGACGACATAAAAAGTCAAATTTTATTTCAAGACACAATATTGTCCCCAAAACTTTGGGTGTGTGTGTGAATTAGTCGAGTTTTAGTTTTTTTTTTTTTTTTTTATGAACATTTTAAAATCGATTAAAATATATGATTGCTAGCTTATGGGGGCTAATGTTGAGTTTGTTTTGATTTAGGGCTGTCTTTGAGCAAAGTTTGAAATGGGGATAAATTGGGTAAGACCAAGTGGTGGCTTTTTATATATTATAAAGTTTTAATGTTGGGCAAAAATTGTTTTAAAATTTGGTTTAGGGTACTTTATATTTTAGATATTTTTTAATGGGTAAAATTCTCTTATAAAACTATTTGAAAAGCTTTTATTGTATTGAAAAATATTTAAAAAAATTATTTTAAGCTCCTAACTTGATGCTAAGGGTTAAACAATCTATTTAAAATTTTTTATCTATATTTTCTTTAATATTTCTATTTTTTATATAGACCCTACACCTGTTTCTCTTATCTTTAATGATTCCCAGAACAATATTGTGAATAGTTAACATTAATTTGCATTTTCCCCCCTTAACTTTTCTTCTTTTTTATTGCTACTTAAAAATAGTTTTTATTGGTTTCTAGCTTACCATTATTTCGACTTCGTTTAGGTTTTATAACTGCCATTTGTGCAATTGCACGAATTTGTGCTTTTCAACTTTAGTTTCGTGTTTTTTATGGTTTCCATTAGTTGATACTAATTTTCTTAGTAGATTTCTCTTGTTGATAAGTAAATGAACTCAGCGGAGAAAAACACTAAAATTAAAATCGATGACATTTTTGGGTGAAAGTTTTTAAAAAGCATTTAGAAATAGAAAGTAGGGGCGTTACCAACTCTTAACTCTATATTTTGAGTGCAATTTATATGCCAAAAGTGTGTGGAGTCAGAAGAGAAAGATCTTCCTGCTTGAAGTCCCCCAGCTTTTCTGGTCGGTGGAGGTGTCTGTGCTTGGGTACATCAAATGTGCAAACAAGCCACATAAATCTCGTATAAAGCGAAATTATTTTTTACTACTCAATTGCAACGGCAGCAGCAGCAGCATCAGCAGCAGCGCGAGTTCCTTGAGCCAGACAAAAGGGTCCTTCCTTTGGCCAAGTGCATAAATCTCGCACTTCTTCTCTGGCCTGCAAACTGAACTGAAATCATCTCAAGTGCCCCAGTCCCAGTCCAACTTGGACTCCGATAGTTTGTTACGGGTCCCGGGTCCGATAAATAATTGCGTACATTTGAACAAATCGTGTTTGATGTTTGCTGTTTGCTCTTGTTGTGTCGAGTGTGTGTTGTTGTGCCTGGTGTTGTTTTGCTCTCCGTGGTGGTGGTGTTGCTTTTTATTGGTTTGGCCGTATATTTCGGTTGGGGTTTTTTTTTGTACAGATATATATATTTTTTTTGTTGGTTTGGTCAGTGCTTTTATTGCTACACATGTTGCGAGGGAACAACAAAATATAAAACAAGTGAGAAATGATCAAGGAAAATTTGGGTCGACGGGTAAGATGCTCTTTAGAAATTTTTAAAAATTAATTTAAGTTTTCAATTATTATTTTTAAATTTATAATGTAAAGAAAATGTTCTAAAATATGTTAAAAATCTTAAAATTGGATACAATTATATTTAATTTTCATATTAAAACATTTTATTAAATTAAAAAATTAATAAATATTAAAATACCCTTAAAAATCCAAACTTATATTTTATATTGAAGGGTTTTCTTTGATTTTTACATATTAAGAAATGTTAATGTTCATTTAAAAAATTTAATTTTCATATAAATAAAATCCCTACCGATCATCTCCTTCTTCATCTACAGGGTATCCCTATTTTTCTCTCGCCTGTACATTGATTTGTTTTTAGTACGTTTTCATTGAAATTTATTGCATTTAACAAAATTAGCTAAGCAAATTTATTAAGCACTTTGCCTGGACCGTGGGCATTTGTTTTATGAACCCTTCTAGATTCCTTAAGGGGGATGAGCTGGACCATTGATGAATTTCCCGGTTTTTTCGGTTTTTGGCCACGTGTAAAGCATTCCAAAGCTGAAGTCAATCAATGAACCCATTAAAGTTTAATCACAATCACGTAAATAAAATGTAGAACTTGTCGCATAAATTATGTGATTGCCAGAAATCGCTGGAAAAAATTAAGCAAGCGTCTTGATATTTTTTTTTTTCCTAATGAATTGCAAATATATGCAACATTTTCGAGGAGCGCCAAAAAAGAACTTGACTTCTAGTTCATTTAAAGATATATTTATTTTTTTTTCGCTATCGTCGTAAAACCTAAAAGGTATTAAATTAAAGAAGAGCTTGGCCAAAAGACCAGAAGAAGAGTTTAATGAGAAAGAAGAAACCTGACGGCTCTGACTCTGGCTTGGGCTCCTCTTCCAATTTCCAAAAATGTAACTTTCGAATTTAGCGGTACGCCTTTTTATTGATTGTTGTTGCTGTTGTTGTTGTAGGTAGCCCATTCTTTAGGTTGTCAACTCGATGAGACATAAATTTTACAAAAAGGCCAAAACGAATAGCTGAAACCGAGCTCTCCTCCAGCAGTCTCTCAGCCAAATGGCGGCAAATGGTTTTTGGACACAAAGGCGGCCCCATCTTGCGACTGCGCCATGCTGTGTCACTTGTGCTCCATCTAACTTGGTTTTTTCTTTCCGTTTTATTTGATTTTAGTTTCAGTTTTTTTCTATTTTTTCATTTTCGTTTTTGGACTAATCAACGCCATGACCAACCGACTCTGAAACTTTGCTGCTAGCTCTGCCATAAATTTCCGTCTTAGCCCACATGTAAAAGATGGTCAGAAATATATACATATATATATATATATATATATATATTCGGCTAGAGAGTTCGATCTGAAATCTTGGCTGTTTTTTTCAGTCTTTCTCCTGCTTTTGTTTCGAGCTTAATTACAGACTCCCCGATAAGGCGTCGATGGCTCGGAACGAAAATATCGCTGTCCCCCGTTGGTAACAAGTGTCTTGGCGGCTCTTTGATTAGCCACGATCGCTTATCGGTGGGATTGATCGAGGCAGCTTATCCTCCACTGCGCTTTTGTTGGATTTAATTTGGCGCTTTGTTTTCGTTTATTTTTTTATATTTTGATTTTTTGTATATTTATTGAAAACTAGTTTTAAGGGGTTAGTTAAGCTTATCAAGGGAATGGGGGAAATTATGTGTAATATTTTGGGAAAACTGTTAAGAAGGAAGGAAATATTTTGTAGAAATAATATTTTAAATATTTTAATATTTATTTTAGTAACTACAGTTATTACCACTCGACCTCAACATACAGCTGGGTTACCAATATGAAGATGCTAGAACTAGTTGGAAATTATAGCGATCAAGCGATATATAATATATATAATTGTAGCCTGCCAAGACATGACAACTTTAGTTGGCAAAGTTAGCTTGTTTACATTTAGATTTAGAGTAAAAATGAACCTAAATTTTAGAACCTAATTTAAAACCCCACCATCTTTCCCACACCATCTTATCTCGGATCTTCTTCATCTCAGAGTAAAGCCACTTTCCTAATCATTAAACCAGAAAATTTCCCATTTTGATTATTGCTCGTCTCTTGCTTTATTTATTATTATTATTTTTTTTTATTGCTGATCAAATTTGTTGTGGGAAAAACTTGGAACAGATAAAGCCGAGGCTGACGAGCTGCCCAGACGACGACGAGGCTGACTCAGAGGCGGCCACACGCCCAGCTTTATATATACACACTTATATATAGATACGGCTTTAGATCTGAGACCCTACAGGTTGCCACCAAATGCTAGTGCAACTGTGTGTGCATTACTCAGCGGCGACCGGGCAGCATTTTTAATTGAAATAATTGCGGGTTGAGTTAATTAAACGATAAATAATGTAATTGTGTATAAAAAGGCGATTCACAGAGACGCTGAGCGCTGAGCGTCGAGTCACGGCAAACAATGGAGGATAAAACAAAAATTATATTGCACATAGGTTGGGTTGCATAATGCACATAATGCACGATGTCTCTTGGCATTCTTAACCGCAATCGCAGCCAAGTGAGGCTGAGACTGAGACTGAGCCTGTAATTAGTGGCATATTTGTTTCAGCCTGGTCACAACAGCATCAGCGCGTTTTTTTGATTGATTATGATTTAAGTTTTACACAAAAAATAAAAATCTATTTAAAGGGGAACGAGGTGAAATTTTAATAATCAAATAAGAAAATAAGATAAACGGATTAAAAAAAAAAAAAAAAAAAAAAGGATTTGAAATGTTGCTTAAAATTTATTTGTATTTTCTTCACCGATAAAATCATCGATAACATTTTTTAAACTAACTAAACAATTATAATATATTATTATATAATATTAATTATTATTAACTAATATTATTATATTATTATCTATATTTTATAAACATAAAATTCAATTTTTCATATATTGCAACGGTAAAATATAATTTTTAATGCCTGTATATCGATACCCTACCGATATATTGATTAATTTTAATTAATTCTCAATCAATCAATAATTGGTTTCTTTTTCTTGAGTATTTTCCGTGTGGTTAATGATTTTAAGAGACCAAAAGACCGAGAGACTCCCCCCATTGTGACTCAAAGAAGGAGCGTGGGCATTTCAATTTGAAATCTGAATGAAAATGAAAACGAATTGGTCCGTAATCGAGGGCGCGTGCGCACAGCTCCCATACTCTAATCGATTCGCGGCAGTTTAATGATATCGAATCTTGTGTGTCACATATAAAAAATGTAAATAAAAAGCTTGAAATTATCTTCATGCTCAATTTTCGCTGGTGCTGAACCCGCAGTTCAGACATGTCGTATACTTAACATTTTGCACACGGTAATATTTTGCGGTTCAGCAGGTTTTAGATATAGATATTTGTATGGGGGTACTAACTAGTTATGGGCCTGATCTTAGGGCTGCGGCTAGTGCTAAATGTTGTGCTAATTAATCAAGCAACTAATTGACTGGAAAAACCCGACGATAGTTCAGGCTTAGCTTCCATTTTCCCTAGATGATGGTATGATCTATAAAAACCCCTATCATATAGAGATTTATTTGATCATAAATGGGAATTACCTTCTATATATTTATAGATGTTTGATAAGTGCCTTGGATAAGCTGAAATTTATGGTGTTGTATTTCCCTTTTTCCCATCTATAAATAGAGAATTATTTCAATTAAGTTATTCGATCATCCGATCGACCTTTCTAAAAGTTGTATCACTTTTTTTCCTAGGAGTTCCACTTGGCTAATCTTATTTTTTCTCAATTGTTATATCATATTAATTGCCTTCATTAAGGGCTATACTAATCATTTCCCTGACCCTGATTTTTCTGCATATCTTAGAGAGTTTTTCCCCCTGTCATTTATCACTTTGCTTTTGTGATTTTCACTTAACTTAGCTCACCTCCTATATCTGTCCGCCCCCACACATATGACCACCTACACTCTGCGAGCTTGGAGAATGCCAAACCCAAACCCAAGCCCAAAACGGGAGACAGAGATATGGAAACAGAAATAATTATTTCTGCGGCATTTTCCCTGTACCCAGTCTCTGGGGGGGAGCGACTGCCCAGCCAATGTCCTTCGTCCAGTTTTTGCCCTTCAGGACCCGAAGTCCACACGAAATCAACGAGAAAACCAAGCAAGGGAAAAGTATAACATGAAAAACAAGGAGAGTACACTGGGGTAAAAATTGGATTTACTTGTATTTAATTTTAAGAATTTAATTAGGGAATACAATTTAAAGAAATTAATTTAAAGGAGAATATTTATGATAGAAATTTCTTGCAACGTCTTCAATACATATTTTTCCTGCTGCTTGGGTTAAGTTTCCTCTGGAACCCCCTTTTTTTTTCAGTACAGACCGCTCCACAACATATTTGTGCTGTGGTCTCGTGGTCAACCAGGGCACTTACGCAGTCCCTGCTTTAACCATGCCCTGGAGCCATGATGCGGATGAGGCCGCCGCTGCGGATGATGGAGCTGCACAGGCCCCAGCAGATGACGACGATGACGAGCTGCTCCTTTGGCAACTGATTTCGATTTCAATTTGCAATGGCTGCGCTTCAACGTTCATGGAATGCAAAAAGCCAAAGCCAGAACCAAACCAAACCAAAAAGAGGAAAAAAAAAGACCAACTGACAACAAACAATCAAACAAATGTCTTTTAATGGCCACATAGAGCAGTGGCCTGTGCTGTTGCTGTTGTTGTGGGCGCAACAAGGCTTGCAACGCTTCCTGTCAAGTGATTTATGCCACAGGCAAGGCAAGGCTCAAAAACTCAAGCCCAAAAACGCAGGGCGAGATCCAGACTCTGGGCTCAGACTCAGGGATTCATGCTCAGCTGCTGGGACTTGGCAACTAATTTTCTTCTGCGCGTTGCAGAAAAATTGACTGTCTTTTGTCTGCGGTGCTTCGCATTCGTCTTGCTCTCGTGGCAGTTAAACACTGGGGAAAATTTGTGATGTTTTATAGAGGGTTTTTATACATTATAAGGATTTGTTTTCTATTGTTTTCCCCATCTCTCTAACTGTTTTACTCCCAAAAGTACAGTACCAGCAGGAAAGCCATTACGCATCTTACACTTTAGTTTTTTCTGCTAAAATTCGTTCAATTTTTTTTCTAAAATTCACGCTTTTTAGTCAGATTTTCATACTTTTCAAATGTTTCTCGCAGTGCTCCCTGATCTGTGATGAATGCTGGCAAGTACCACGCACTTTTTTTCGCCTTCGGTGTGTGTAGGTGCAATTTGCGCAATCATCGGATGTCTGCGTCTGCGATCCTCGCGAGCTGCTTTGGGCTCGGCGCGTGCGCTCGGTTTAATGGGGGGGAATGCTGTGCTTCCTCCAATTGCACTTAAAAAACAATTCAATTTGCCATTGTGCGGGGGGGATGATGGAGCTGGGGGGCCAGGCGATTTATGAATGAACCGCCAATCAGTTTAGGCTTGGCCACAACACGCACTCACAAACACACGCAGAGAGAGAATGAGATCGCAGACTTATACAGAAAATTAATTAATGACAATCAGTCAAAACCAAAGCGAAGAAAAAATACGCAAACGAAATAATTAAACGGCAAACAGGTATTCAATTTCCATTTCAACCTACCCATTCTACACACATTAGTCAGTCAGCCAGAGTCCGTCATCTCTGGGGGATCTTAAATGGATGGACAGAGACGAGACTCTCTTTTGGCCATGTGGCTCTCTGTTTGTTTTGGTAATGAAGCTCATTTCCGTTGGGCATACAAAAATATGCATATGACTCGGATATAAACGAGTAGTTGAACAAAAAACTAGTTAGAAAGAGGCTGAAATTCAATGAACCTTTAAGTAGATTTTCCTTAGATTTAATAGATTTTTAATATATTTTTTTTGTCTTATTAAACTCCCTAAAGAATCTCTTTTCTTTCTTGCTAATTTCCATTCCGACAACTCGTCCAACAGTTTAGTATTTCAATCAATCTGAGACGACCCCTCTCCATCTCCGTCTGCCTAATCCAATTCAAAGCAATTATGCCTTATTCGCTTTAATTTATTATAATAAATGTAAAATACAATGTGAAAAATTTTAAATTTTGCTTAAGTGTTAAAATATTAATTATTTAAGCGATACACGCAGCGTTATTTGGCGCGCGTCTCTTGTATATTTTATTTTAATTTTTTTGTGTTTTTACTTTTGTATTTGTTATTTTGCCGAGTGCCGTTCCATACGGCGTCTACACATGTTTGCTGCTTGTTTGTTTGTTTTAAAAATTGTATTTTGCGTTTGTTTAATGAATGATTTCTCGGTTCACAAGAGAGCTGCTGCTGGCCGGCAAGAGCAAGTGAATAATTATCATGGATTTTTGGTGTGTTTTGCTTGTTTTTTTTTATATATTTTTTTGTTTGCTCATTTACAGTTTTATCTCACTTTTTGATTGACAAATTAACTGTCACGATTTTGCAGCGTTTTTTTTTTTTTATACATTTTTCATATTTGCATTGGAGTTTTATGCATTGTTTTTTGCTGTAATATGTATTTAGTGTTTAATTGTTCTTTTCTGGTTTGCTGGTTAATTAATGGTTGACTTGGTGTACGGATAAAGCGGCAATTTGTTTAGCTTTTGTAAATAATTAAGAGATTAATGAGTTTTTTTTATAGCCTTGCAGTTGGTATTATAATTTAAGTAAAAAGTGTGTGAAGGAGTCATTTCCGACCCTATAAATCATATATATTCTTGATCAAGACAAACAGCAGAGTCGATCTAGCCATGTTTAGCAGAAAAATATTTTTTAATTTTTTATTTTTTATTTTTGAGGTTTTAAATGGTTCAATTGTCAAAGGAAAAATTGGCAAAAATTGTAATATCTTAAAATGTGAAATTTAGTATGCAGGTTCGTTGCCCCAGAAAAAACTAGCACAGAAAAGCTTTCCGAATTAAATTTGATGCTTTTTTGGCTTAGTTATGATCGTTTTTTTATAAAAAAAATTACCATTTAAAATATATACAAATATTAATTTAAAGAGTGTGAATATTTTAGACCTTCTTGAGGGGTTTTATGATTTTAGCCAGCGAAGGAGCAATTTCCGACCCTATATTTCATATATATTCTTGATCAGCACAAAAAGCAGAGTCGATCTAGCCATGTTTAGCAGAAAAATATTTTTTAATTTTTTATTTTTTATTTTTGATGTCTTAAAATAGTTCAATTGTCAAAGAAGAAATTGGCAAAAATTTCAATATCTTAAAAAGTGAAATTTAGTATGCAGATTTGTTTATCTGGAAAAAACTAGCACAGAAAACTTTCCGAATTGAATTTGATGCTTTTTTGGCTTAGTTATGATCGTTTTTTTATGGGATGACAGATCCTATGGCAAACTGCAAGGGTATACAAATTTCGGCTTCCCGAAGTTAGTTTCCTTTCTTATTTTTTGTGGGTATTAATACAGAAGGTGGTATTTAATGTGAGAAATTTTTGGTAATTAATAAGGTCAACTTTTGAATGAAAAAATGTGTCACAAATGTTGTTTATAGCTTTTAAAAATGTGTATTCATTAATTAAAAAACAAAAAAAAATATTAACAATACATATATTTCATTTATTTTATTTACAAATATTTTTTCTAATAGATAAACCCTAACCCGATCGAATATCCATAAAATCACCATTACTATATTTGGGGGGCAATTCAAAAGATCGCCTCGTCCAGCCCCCAGGCGACTATAGACACTTAAAATTCCATCAACTGAAAGCCCAGTAAAACAGTCTCTCTAATAGATCCAATTACAGTTTATGTCACGTACTTAATTCCACTTAGACGGTGTCCAAACGCTTGACGTTTGTTGTTTTTACCTGGCCGCAGTGTGTTTTGCACCTGCAATTAGCCAGTCGGAGCCTCATAACAACTCATTTTTTATGAGCTTGGTATTTGTTTTTACTATTTTTTTTGTATTTCTGTTGTGTTTGTTGTGGATGTTGGATGGTGGCACAACTGATTGCAATTTAAACGCTTTTGTCTAATTGCATATAATCATAGAGATTTAAGCGATTGACTCTGGAGGAGAGTGGGCTGAGTTCGATTAAACGATCCCCCGATCGAGGGGGTAATCGATACCTCGACTTTGTCACACGATCCACATTCGTGTGTCTCACCCACATTTGTGTTTCGGTTTTATTTTCTACCTTGATTGGGGCAACCTGTAAGCAGGCTATATATCAGTCAGATATCGTCTTAAGAGTGGCCCCAGCTTTCACTGGGCTCCAGAGAGATATCACTAAGCTAGTCCCAGGTTCCAATCCCAATAACTTAAAACAAGTTTTTCGTTTTTTTGGTGGCAAAGAAAGAGCCGAAAATAAAACCGAATCTAAGAGCGCAGAGCTCGGCTGGCTGGTGTCCCACAAATAAATTATTACCCAAAGGGCATTCAATGCCTTTTAACAACAGGTCAACCTTATCATTATTTTTATTATTATTATTATTATTTCCACTCGGCAGAAGGGCCCCAAAATCCAAACCCAAACCAAAAAAATCGATACCCAAAATGATCTTCGCTTAGTTTGCCCCTTTTCCTTGGGTCTTAGATATTTTTTCAGATTTTTTTTTGTGCGTGCGTTTTAAATTTTGGTTCGTCTTCGATTTCGTCTTGCCCTCCCTCTGCAGTGAAAATCAGGCAGCAGACTCTTTGACTTTGGCTTTGGACTTGTCTGGGGTTTTTTCTTTATTTTCGGTGCTTCGTTGTTGTAAATTTAATACAAGCGCGACACAAAAGACGCACAAAAATGTCATAAATTACAAAGCGACCATGATAGCAAAGGAGGGCTGGGCAAGGCAGCCGAGTAAATAAAAAAAAAGAGCTCTCTATAAGCGTATATAACGCTTAGAGCTGGGTAACATTTGATACTACAAGTCCAAGTCGAATGGGAATGGGAATAGAGCTTTGATTAGTGGAATGTGCGTCACACCAGCTGGGCGAAAAGGCCAAGTCAATTATGCGATGAGGTAATCCCGCCCAGAGACCGACATTCTAAGACCAACTAGCAACCGAAATCGGATGAAAATTAAAGCAGAAAAATTACTAAAATAATAATAATAATTTACAAAGGAAAGAATATATTTAATTTCTATTTTCCCAGAGATCTAAAATCTTTTTCCCACCATTAACAACATCCTTGAAGCAGCAACAGTTATAAGAAAATTCCTTTTAGCAATTTTCCCATCCTCACAGGAGTATCAATGGTTTATCCCTGATATTCCCATCGAAAGGACACATTTCTAACTGTATTCAGTCTTTGTGTGATGCAATCCTTTAACGGTAAAGGGTACAGGTTATTGTTATTGCAATTATGCAACGGTATTCTTGCCATTCTTGCCACTTGACTGCGTGAGAATTCGTATTTCGAGGCGACACTTCAGCTTCTCAGCGTGGCGTTGCCTTTGACCTGTCGCTCTTCCATTCGAAAAACCCTCGAGATGCATATCTCTCTCGGGGTGCAACCCCAAGCAGGTGTCCCTCTCACGGCATCATTAGGATCTGTGGCAAGTGTCGTTAACCCCTTTTCTTTTCTTTTTTTTTCGAGTCTGAAATGTAGTTTAATCATATGCTCAGATGCACAAACACGCAACACCTACACAGGATAACAAACAAGCAGACGGGACGAGACAGTGCAGCAAGGAAAATGAAAAAAAAAAAAAAAATATTAAGAAAAATGAACTCTCTTTCGTCCTGTGTGTGTGTTTGTATTTTCTCCTCTCTCTCTCACTCTCTCTTTATGAGTTTTTCTCCCTCGCTCGCTCCAGTTTTGTAACGAGGTCGTTGGCTGGGTCTCTGTCTGTGTGTGAGGAACGCATCCTGCATACCAAATAGCTACCGGAAATTCCTGGCTGTTGGAGAACCTGTGGACCCCTTTTTGAGCCACCCAAAACACACATGCCACCTACCTTAGTATCCTTTTTTTAAGTCCTCTTTCCATGCACTCGAATATAAGGGGTTTTTTTTTTGAAATATTTCAAATGTATTTATTAAGAGTAGGATTTTTAATATATATATAAATATGTGTAAAAGATTTTAATATATTAATATATTAAATAATTCCTTATTAATTTATTATAGTTTTACCTTATTATATTTACTTTTATTCATATTTCTGAGACCTTTAATAATAATCTTAATCTTTAATAATAATCTTAATAAATCTGAAATAGCCTATATGCTTATTTTAATAAGAAAAATATGTTTAAAAATATTCAAAAATTATAAAAAAAAATTAAATAAAATATAAAATATAATTGAAATATCCAATTCCTTTTTTTTTTAAATTTATTATTACATTATTTGCACTTTAATTTAAAGCTTTATTTATTTACATATTTTTTAAGCTTAGAATATCTCTTCACTTACATCTTTTACAATCTTAATTTATTAGCAATATAAAATTAATAAATTTATCATTTTTCTTTAATATTTTCATAAATTTCCCAACAATTTTCCCCCCTGTGTATCAATAAAGTTACGCAACTATTTCAAAGTGGAGACAAAATGCAGTGCGCACTTTTTAATTGCCCGCAAAATGCGTCTCAATTTGACAGCTAAGCAACATGTGGGAGGACATACCGAGCACATATATCCATTCTAACAGGGATTTTCCATTCACACACAGAAACACACACACACACGCAGCCTCGCCCCTTTTGGATTTTCCCGGCAGAAGGCGACGGCACACACCTTCGCCTTGGCTTGTTTGGCATTCAGATTGCATCGCATCGCGTGTGTGTTTTGAATGTCCTGCTAGCGAGTGGCAATATGAATTATTCAAAAAAATACAAAAAAAAGAGGAATGCAGAACAGGCAAAAAGGGGGGTGGTGAGGAGGAGAGAAACAATTTTTCGTTGCCGCCAAGGACGAATATTTTGAAGCGTTGCGCGGCATACAAAAGAGGCCAGCGGAAAAAGCAGGACGAAGCTGCTGCCAGTTGCCATTTGTTGGATTTAGCCACATATGTTGGTGTGGCTGTGTGTGTGTGTGTACTCCTTTTTAGACCCCCCCTTCAGCCCCCTACCAGCTTTAGCTCTCTCTCGATGTGTCGCATACAAATGTCCCGAGTCTGAGTCTGAGTCTGGGTCTGGTTCTGGTCTGGTTACATTTGCGGTTACATTTGTATTGCTGTCGCTGTCGCGCCACTCAAAGTTATATCCTTTGACAGGACGCTGCTGCAGTGCAGCAGCAACAGCAACAGCAGCAGCAACAGCAACAGCAGCAGCATTTCTCTGGGCGAAAGTGAAAGTCAAGGTTAATCCGTCTGCAAAAATTCAATATTTTATGCATTAAACTTTATGCTCCCTCACGCTCACGCTCTCTCCCTCTGACTCCTTCTCTCTGCATAAAATATTTCTTGTTGTGTGCTTTTCGGCGCCATTTTGAAGCTGTCGGGAGGAAAATGGCATGGCCGGCCGAGTGGGTGGTGCATTGCGTGCTGCACTTTCCGTTTTGGAGTTTGGCTGATTAATGAGGCCAAGCCAAGGCTGCGCAAGCAGGACAATAAATCTCGAAAAAACCTATTAAATATTAGCCTAACATGCGCTAGCAGAATTTTTTAATTTATATTTTAATCACCAGGAATAATCTTAATCGTTGGTTATAAGTAAAAAATTGTTAAATATAATGAGGGATTTATTTTGAAGTACACAAGCTTAAGTTTAATAATTTTAAAGAATTTAAAATGTATTAAACTGTATTTAAAAATGCCTTAAAAATAGTTTTAAAACAAATACATACTTATTTTTATATGTATAAATATTAATTTTAATTTTATAATTTAATTGAAATATTATTTTAATTTTTATTCTTTAACTTGAGTTTCCAAGTTATAGAAAACGTGCCTTAACTGAATATAAATCAAACTTTTAAAATCTGTAAAATCATATAAAGACTTGCATTAGTATAATTTATCTCTTGTCTCAATTTGATGGGTTTTTCATAGGCTTCATCATCATTCGTATGCTGTGAGAACTGCAAGCTTGGACACTGAGCTCATTGACCCACACGTTTCATCTTCAAAGTTGTCACATCAATTTGAAAACCGCGAGACCAGGGCCAATGAAATTGAACTTTAAATTGAGGCAAACAAAGACAGAGCCAGTAGCGCAGTAGCAGTATCTGTGGCATAGCAGAAGTGACACAGTCCGGGGTATAACTGGGTTAATGGGTCTGTTTTGGCTGAGGACAGGTTACATGACGCACACGCGGCGTATACGCAATGCACGCGCCGGCTTCGACTTCGGCTGCGGCCTTTCACTGTGCGCAAAGCCTGCAATCGGCACTCGTTTAATTGAATAATAAGCCCAGTGCAGGCCAGAAATCTCGGCTTCAGCTGGAAAATGCAGGTCAGCCTCTGCAACAGCAGATCGCTGAGCAAATTAAATCCGCGAATGCCGCCGCTGCACGTGCACTCTGCTGCTGCTGATTGTTGCGTAAAATTTTCGCTGGAATTTGATACTCACTTTTGCTGTGGCTCCTCTTTTTATCTTTATTTTCCGCAGCTTTGTTTTCGTTTCTTTTTTAGACTGATCTGTTACAATATTTGTAGCCCCTGGGAGCCGCGAGGTCAATTGATTGAAACAACTTTGAACTTGTTGATCTTGTCACAAATTAAAAGAAGATTTATAAACACACACAGACGGCAGACAGTGGGGCATTAAGCGATACAGAAACATGGTACAGTGGGTTTTAACTAAGGGGGAAAAATGGGTAATAATATTTTAAGGAGATGGGATTATATTTTATATTTTTTGGGATTTTTTTTAAAGGGTATTTAAAAAGGAAAATTAGATAAGAAGATGTTTACTTTCTTCTACTTATAGAATTTAAATTTATAGATTAAAAAAGTAATTCATCTTTAAACTTATTTATTTAAATTTTATTTCTTTTATAATGCCTTCAACCTGTTGACTTTTTTATACATTTCTGTTAGCTTTTAGTACCCTATGCTTGGGGCATTAAAACCGATCAGAGCATCATCTTCCTCATTCAACCCATCGAGAGTCTTTGTCTCTGTGAAATCTTCTCCTCATCGGGCGCACTTCGATTTGGTTTTTTCGGGGTTTTGGTTTTGGTGTTGCCCCATGATTTATAGTGTTCCGAGCTATCAGTTTTTCTTTAGCCAACCAGGCAGTAAAAGCTTTCGGTTTTTCTGTTAGCGGCGCCAGCAAGTTAGGGTCAAGTGGCTGTGGGCCATAGAACGTGCTAACACTTTGGCAGCAGGAGAGGAGGTACACCCAAGAGCTGGAGATGGAGCTCGAGCTGATGGTGGAGCCAAAACAAAACTGTTTTCTGTCCGCTTCACACGCAAATGTCTCGCAGCCAATTTGGTTGATGTTTTTATACCGCATTTTATTTGGCATCTAATGAGCGGCGGATCGATCGATGGCGCGACCTTCGCGTTGTAATCGATCGCTGGCCATAAACCCACCACGAAATGGAATGTCTTTGGACGGCTTTTAATGATCATGATTTTTGTTGGAAGACTGCAGCAGCTAGATTGTTTGTTTTTTGTAAATAAATGCACAGGGAAAAATGTTATATTAAATCTTAAAAGGGTTTTAAATGTTTTATATATTTTAAAAGGAATTTAATAGGGGATAAATGTATGTGGAAATTAAACTGAGATCTTGGTATGTTAAGGAAATTTATATAAACTATTTTGTGAGGTTTATTTATCATTAAATAAGGTATTTATATTAATAAGCATATTATATATAATTATTTTAAACCAATTTTAATATATTTAAATATATATATTTGTGTTTAAAGTTCCTTCTAACAATATCTAAATATTATATAAATTATCCAACAAACTTGATCCCTATTTCTCCTTTTGTTGAGTGAAAGGAATTTCGTTTTCGCTTTACTTTTTCTTGAGGGGCAAGACAATAGAAATCCTTCAAGCAAGGAAATGTTATTTCTTGTTTTCTTTTTTTTATTTAAGGAATTTCGTTTTTTATTTTAGAAACAATAAGGCAGAGAGGCAGACGACAACTTTAGCCTTTGGCCACGCCACATAAAGGGCTTGAGTTTTTTGTTTTTTTTTTTTCTTTTTGGGTTCGTGGAAGTCTCGTGTTTAGCACACGCGTAAATTTTAGTAGCCCCTTTCGCCGTCGTTTTGGCCATCATTTTGGCCATCTTCGGCGGAAGGCTCTGGCGGTGGCGGTGGCGGCATTCGCTTTGAGCCGCGTCCGCCATTCGCAACGCATGCGCACAAAACGGTACCGCTAGCGGCTATGATATAGGGATATATATGTATCCTCTCCTCTGCACTCGTCTTGTCCTTTTTGTCGCCGCATTTCATTGTTGCAACTTTGCTTGTTTTTTTACCTTTTTTTATTTTCCTGTGGACGCACGTTTAAGAATGAATCTTCGTCGGAAATGATGATAAAATGCTGCAAGACACATCCCAGCTTCTTGGGCTTCAAGGTCAGAAGGAGTTTTGTTACTGTCTGCGACTTTAGTTTGTTCTTCTTGACTCGTCTTTAGTTTTATTTCTTATTTTTTAGGTTTTACTTTTCTTTTTTTGTCAACTTTATAAACACGTCAGTGTATGTCAAATTGCGGCTGAGTTACTTTTAGCAGGTTTAAGGAGGTATTGGTGGGGTCTTTAGGGTGGTTCTTTAGATGGTATATGTAGTTAAGGCCTACAAATATATTTTCTATAAATTATGTATAGTTCAAAAATTAATTTTGGGATTTATTAAATTATATACCTTCTATATTTTACCTTTAGTTAAATTTTAAAGGCAAAATTTAGACAACAATTCTTTCAAATATATTAAAGTACGAAAATCTCTTTCAATCTTTTTATAATAAAATATATCCTACATAATCCTCTATTTTTAGGGTATTTCAAACCTCTACTATTCCAGAAGAAAGTCAATTTCTTCTTTATTTTTTTCGGTAGTTCCAATCAAAGTGCCAAACTACCTTCTTGACTTGACTCGATTTGCTGCTGGCCTCTCGAAAGAAAGACACGCAGCAGCCTTAGCATCACTCCAGGCCAGGTTATTTCCATTGTTTGCTCTTTTGGCCCTTTTTCCTCGACTGAGGATGAGGCTGAGGCTGTTGTTGTTTGGATTTGTTGTATTTGCTTATGAAGTGCGCACAACTTGACTAAAAAGGGGCAAACAATTGCATTGATCTGGTCAACCGACGGAGCCTCTTGAGCATTTTGGGCATAAAGTATGAGTAAAGTATTTGCTGGGATCTCTCTGGCTCTCTCTCTGCATTGTTTTGGGCCATGTCTTCTGGGCCTTCGTTTGCATTGGCGTTGGCGTCGCTGTACGGTAGCATCCTCATCCTCAGCCTCATCCTCATCTTTCTGGTCCTGTGCCCCCGCACTTGGCTTCGTTTTGGGTTTTTTTTTTTTAGGTTTTTGGTTTTTGTTCTTGATCGTGTCGAACGGCGAGCGCCCCTTTTAACAGCGCATAACAGCGAAATCATGACTTGCCATTTACATTGTTCGCTCGTTTTGGACTTTATTGTTTTTGACGGCCCAGGAAAAGAAGGCAGAAGCAGAAGAATAAGGCCAGGCCAAGAAGAGTCCACTGTGCCGACTCTGCAGTCCGTTTGGCCAGGCTCTGTCTGCGGATTCTGGTGCTGCTGCTGTTCTGTCTGCGGCTTTGGCTGCTGCTGCCTCTCAATTCAAACGAAAAATAATGAAAAATTATTCAATAAAAATTATTTCGAGGGAAAGAGCCGCTTAGAGAGGGAGACAGGGTGCTGGAGGCACTGAAAGAAAAAAGTATCGATAATGTCGATATCACATCGATTATATATAATTTTGACGTATCTTCGTTCTTTTTTGAATTTAAATAATTGTTTATTTATCTAAAATTAAGGTGACATTTTGTGAAAAAATAGTTTTTTCTTCAATCTAAATTCCTTTTTAAAGCTAAATCTTAAAATTCCATAATTTTTCCCCCCGTGTAACGTCGTGCGTTTTCATGGTCCGAGGCAACTTCCGTTGCCAGTAGCTGGATAATCTCAATGCCCCCAACTGATCGCGATCGCGATCGTGAGTTAAGTGATCGCGCTATAATTTTCCCTTTTGGCCCATGGATCGCAAACGGAGCCCCCATGAAAATGATTGTTAAACGATTTTGTGATTTGTTGTTGGCTACTGTGTGCGCGCCCGGGCTCTCCCCGTCTGCGCTCTATTATTATTAGCCCAGGATGGGATGGGATGGGATCGTATCAGCTAGATGAGGTTAGATTGAAGGGTGGTGGAGGTGGATCGGAATCAAGAATCGGGATCGGGATTAAACAAGCACCAAGTGGCAGCCAATGCCAAAAGATTTGGAGAACGCACGATTCGCTTAAGTGAAGAATGACCTAGTTTGTGATCTCTCCTGTGCTCTCTTGATCTTTGACTGTAGGTGCACTGGGAAAATAGGGGATTTCAAAAGGAAGTCGTAGATATAAGTGGGTATGAGAGGTGGTTTAGAGAAGTTAAAGCCCAAAGTCTAAGGGGAACTCCTCATAATATTTTTTCATAAGTAAAAATCTTTTATAATGTTTAGTAAACCTCCATATTTCCCAGTGCATGTCTTGATAAAGTGCCGTGTCTGGGATTTGTGCGCTTTGACAAATAGCAAACAGATGCAACAACTGCAACTGCAGCAACAACATGAGCAACAATTGACACAACAATGAGACTTGGACTCTCGGACTCTTGGACTCGAAACCGGCAACGGATGCGCCCAATGAGCAGACAAAGCTTGCAGCTCGCCGGGAAATTGCCTGAAAAGTCTAGGAAAAGTCTAGTTTGTGGAGGGTTTTGGGGGGCGGGAGGGAAGCACCGCTCCGAGTATTTATGCGATTGCCGCTCGCCAAGTGGCATAGTGACTGCCACTTGAGGAAACACGCGAGCCGAATTAGCGTGCCGCCTTTTCAGCTTAGATACTTTATGTTGTGTATCCCACAGATACACTTGCACTGATTCACTTGGGCCTCCATTCTACCTATTTGGTGCAGAGCCAGAGCGACTGATTAAATGGCACTTCCCCTGGCACGGGTCAAACGTAGAAGAAGAATCATCAAACCTAAGAAACTCTTCTTTCTCCAACTCTCTTCCCAATCAATTCTAATTAAGATGAGCAGAGAAGAAAGAAAGAAACCCAGGCATTCTCCAAGTGAATCATGAGAAAATTTGTTTCTTGGAAATCATAGTTGAATTTTGGGAAGCTAAAGAAGAAACCTGTTCCACTTCTAGATCTCTCGCCCCACTTAATGACTTTGAAAATGTTTAGGTAAATTTCTTGAGAGATTTTAAGAGCTTGATAGGCGCTACACGAAGAGAAAAGGAAGCTAAGATGTTTTAGATATAAATTAAAGTAGTTTCTTTTATAAAATATAAACCTTAGAAACTTTCTTTTAAACAATAATATTTCCTTTTCTTTTATTATAATATTTTCTTTTAAACTTGCTCATTAATTCAAGGTTATAACTGAGAATTTTCCCATATTATCGACTCATTTGTCACACTTTGAACTGAACTGACTGACTGATTGAATGATTGAGCGACTGAAGCTACTGCCAAAGTGAACCCAGAGAGCCCAAGTAAACCGCATAATTGACACATTAGCTCGTTTGTGGTCTTCGGTCTTCGGTCATGCCCGCTTAATTGGCACTGAGTCAGGGCCTCACTTCTTCGGCATTTTCAGTTTTCTTTCCTTTTTCTTATTATATTTTTTGCCTGGGTAATGCGTTTAAGAGGCGTGATCTTGTCTTTTGCACGCCCTCCTGCGGTGACTCCTGCCTGCCCCGTGTCCCTTGTCCCGTCCTGGCTGATTGATCATTGTGAGTGGTCCCTACTACTACCTACATAGGTGGTGACCAATGTGTGTGTTTTGGTAGCAAACTGTCGGGATTATGGCACAGAACACAAAAGTGTTGGGCCAGAAAATTAGCCAACCACATGCGGTGAAGGGGAGGCTGTCAAGGAGCCGAGAAAGAAGATCAGTTAATTGCCAAGAGAGGGTTAAGAGACCCGGGTTATTCCTAGGAAACTCTGGAATTTAAAGGCAATTAGTTAGGTCTTTGTTATCGAATTTTTAAGCAATAAGTTACAATAGATATTTTTTAAATATATATATTTTATTCCCCGATGCATCTCGTTTTGCCTTATAAATAAAATATTTTTCTATAACATATTTTCACAAGCTTCACTAACTTGGAATATTTTTTCCCATTTTAACATTTATAAGCAAATACTTGTACTAAGAAATATTTTAAATAAACCTTTAGTTCTTGTATAGAAAAAAGTAGCACCCTTCTTCTAAGTCTTCTCCCCTCTCTCACCTTAAAAAACAGTAGCCTGAATCTGGAATCAGAGCCTGTTATTTGCCTTCGAATCGTTTTATCTTTTCGCCATGCGATACCAAACATTTTATTTTATTTATTTTAGCTACCTGTCTGAATGCTGTCCGTTTCTGCTGCTACTGCTACTGCTGCTGCAACTGTTGATTTTATTTCATGCCGTTTATGCAAATGAAGTTCAAAAGGATAAGGCCAACAAACAGCAGGCAGCAGCAGCGACGGGCCATCCGCCTCACAACATTTGGACATAAAAATTATTTCTGAATGAAATTCGTATGTCCCGAAATTCGTATCGATGTCCCTGTTGCCTTCTGTCTGTCCGCCTGTCTGTCTGTCCAAATGCAAATGGCATGCCGCAAAAAAATCAAGACCGGTAGCCGGTTTAAAAAATTGTTGTGATATCGAATTAATTAAAAAAAGGAGCCGAGAGCTGAACCGATCCGAGTTAAAAAGGGAATTGGATTCGGTTTGGGGAGTAGTCTCAGTCGTCTCTGGCGCCAAATGTAAATGAGGCAACAGTTTCGGAAATTAGACCTGGCCGAGAGGCGAGGATGTTGGCCCAGCACCTTGTGAGGCCTGCTTCAATTTGGCGCTGATTTGGCGGTCGTGTTTGGTTTTAAATACCCTGTAGTTGCGGGATTAAAAAGGGGATGTTGGATTTTTAAATGATTAAAGGTAACAAGAGGAAGAAAAACTAAATATTTTAGTAATTTATTTTAATTTTCAGCTGATAAACCAAAAATAATTTGGTATTCAAGCATTTTTAAGAAAGTTATAATATATATTAATTAATTAAAATAGGTTTTTTAATTTAAAATTAGGAGAAACATTATTATTTTTATACATTTCTGAAAAGAATAGGCCTGTTTAATGGAAATAGGACAAGTTAGACAGTTGTTAATTAGTTAAAAAATATCTTTAAAATATTTTAAAGTATTTAAAAAGTATGTCAAGTATTTATTATTAAATATTAAAGCCTCTAGTATCAAATTAACCCTAAAAATTACTTGAAAATTCTACTATTTGATCAAAAAACCATTACCAAAGGTTTCTAAAAGCAACAAAAAATACAGAAGTAGGTACCTCTTAGTCTGTTCAATCTAGTTTAAATTTCTCTGTGGTACCCCCTCTTATTTTTTTTTTTGGGAAGCTGAGTGCGCATGCGTGTTGTCGTTGTCCCAGGCTCCTCCTCTCCTCCAGGGCGACGTGCAACAAGTTAATTAAGCCGCATTTGCATGATATTGTCAAAGGAGCAAGGTGAGGAGCGGCGAGGCAAGGCGAGAGGGAGAGATCCCCTGACAACCCACACTTCCTGTGGAGGATGCGAATAAAAAAAAAAAAACGTGTCGCAGGCGGCGTCTAGAAATCGACCATTACCCCAGCCACTTTCCCAAAAAAAAAAGAGAGAATAACAACGATCGATCACATGCTGCGAGCTGCGGTAATCCGCACTTCCACGCCTTAGTCGCATTTTCATTTTCATTTTCATGCGCGCCCCTTTTGTCCGAGAAAACCCAAAACACAGGACAGGACACAGGAGAGACAGGCAGTTTATTTTATGATTGATTGCAAATAAAAATCGCAAATATGAGGCACTCACACTCGTACACACATGAGGATGGTATATTTACTTTTTGGTTTCCTTTTTTTGTTGGGAAAGGAACCCATGTGGTTGGTGGTTGGTTTCGATGCCCAGAGTTTGGACATATGTCGTTGACGTGACTGCCACTGTAAGCGAGAACGATTTGCACTAAGTAGCTAGCCAAAGGGCGTTACTTTTCTATTTTTCTTGCCATTCTTTCAATATATATACATTTTTTTTGTTATTTTTGGCAAGGCTAATTATTGTCAGCGAGAAGAGCGCATATGTTCAGAAATATCTTGTTAAGTTGAGGGGGAGGATATATTTTAGAGGTTGGGTTTGGTTTGGCTTTGATATTAAATATGATAGTTTGCTTCTTTCAAGTTAATAGCTTGTTTTAGTTAAAGAAAATTAAAGGAAAAATAAATAAAAAATTTAGAAAACAAAGGAAATATATTTCAAGTTATAAAATTAAAGTATTTCCAATTCTTACTTAAGAATTTAATTTTTAAAAAATATTTGCTGTATTGGCTTTCCTTCTACTTGCCTCAGAGCCCATATCTTTAGATCATTCATCATCCAACTAAACTTCCCTGCCTGCTGCACTTATCGCTCATCCTTGATCAATGATTGACCGCTTCACTTTAAGCCAAAACCAGTAACTTGGCCACAATCCGTCGGGCCATCACGGAAGCCCAAGCTAGCGGACTTTAATCAGCGGCTATTGTAAATGTGAAAAAAACTGCAGGCGATGAGCCATCGGCACCACCAGAAGCACCTGAGCTGCTCAGCCAACGGCGGCGCCTGTCAAAAACTTGTCATTTGCCGTTTTTCCTATCAAGAATTTATTTCAGACATAGCATTGAAATTGTTTAGACAACAACGCAGGCACAGGCATTAAAAAAAAATCCAAAGAAACAAAAACTGAAACTTTTATTTCATTTCAAAAGTTTCAAATGCGTTGCACATGCGCAGCACCCAACGGATACAACGACAAACTTGATGTCGTTGAGAGGGGATGCACAGGGACAAATTATCATAAAATTAACAAATAATATTATTTATTATTTATTTCATTAGATTTTGTATTTAAAAATTGAGTAGAGATAAATCCTTAAAGATAAATAACTAAATAATCCTAATTTTGGTAAGGTTTTAATTTATTTTTCTTCAATATTAACTTACTATATATATTCAGTAAATTATTTAAATTTTTTCAATAAGGTTAATATTAACTTAATAATTATTAAAGTGTGGTTAGTTTATTAAATATATTTTTAAATGTTTCTAAAATATTTGGTTTGTGGGAAACCTTGAATTTCACTAACTTTTGAGATCAAAACCTTTCCCAATATAGTTTTAAAATTCCATAAAAAATGTTAATTAAAAGTTAAAAGAATGTATTAATATTCCCCCAAATATCATGACTATATACTCCCTTTTTCTCACTGTGTGACCCTATTCAAAACTATTCTAAAAATGGTTTCTAAAATTCCCAAAAAAGTAAAAACAATTTGTTAATATTTTCCTAATATCTTGTTTAAATACTCCCTATTTCTCACTGTGTAATTTCAGTTGGCTTTGCCTCCTCGTCGTCGCCGCTTGGCTCGTTTCATGCCGCTCCATAGATAAAAAATACACCTGTCGCATTACAGCTAAATTTATGTCCACCGGTAGACCTTTACTTTGCAGCGGCTAGAAACGCGCCCCGCGATCAACGCGATGTGTGTGTATATAGTATAGTTTAGTATATTCGATCGGGGCGATCGGTGGCCGTTTCGATTGCCTGAGATGTGTGTGTTCGGTGGGGGTCCGATCCGAGATGCCGAGTGTTGAGGCATTTCAGGTTTCCAGCCAGCTCAGCTCAGCTCAGCTCGTTGTTGATGCGTTGCCTCTGGCCGCTGTCTGGGCCGCTTTTGTTTTTTTCTTATTTTATTTTTATTTTCATTTTGTTATTTTGCGTCGTTGGTTTATTTTTTTCTTTTGGCTTTTCGAAATAAATACATAAAATTCGATCGAAAGTTTGTGTGCTTGACAACGACGGGTCCGGCATTTGATTTCGCACAGATACGGCTGAAGTGGCTGCCGAGATGACGTCAAGAGAGAAACACCAGAATCGCGGGGAGGTAGTATATCTTGTAGCCAAGAAACTTGGACAAATAGTTTACGGTACTCGGACCGACGAAACGAGCCCAACTGCTAACTGTTTTGGACCCAGAGAGGAGCTATGTGATATCTGATTAGCAAACAAGCCGAGCCAAGAATCTTCCACTCGATCATTAACTACATACAACAATCCCCTAAAAACAGACACTGCGCACTTTGTTCTCTTTGATCTAAGCAACTAAATAAAAGTCTTGGTTCTGTAAGGTTATATTTATAAAAAAAAAAAAAAAAAAAAACTGATGATAAATAACTCGGGAATGTCATTTCCTACATTTTTCAAAGATTTTTTATGAGTCCTATTTCTTAATTCAATTATTTTTAAAAGAACTGTTAAGAATAAATTCTTTAAAATGCATATTTAAAATATTTATAATTATATTTAGAACCAGAATTTATAAGAAAAAATAATTCTGGGGAAATAAATAATTCTGGAATTTCCTGATGCCATTTCCTACATTTTTCATAGAGTTTTGTACTAAAACTTTAAAAAATGTATATTTTAAATATTTCAAATTTGTTATTATATTTAGAACGAGAATTCAATAATTTTTTTTTTATTTTGTATTAAACTTGAATTTATTCTTTAAAATGCATATTTGAAATATAATTTGTATTTATATTTAAAACAAGAATTCATTAAAATTCTTTTTAAATTTGTTTTAAATTTATTTTGGGGTTTCTTCAAAATATAAACAATAATTTATCACATATTTTAAGGCCTAAGATATATGTTTTCATATTAAGTAATTCTTATTTAATGGTTTATAAACGAGTTTTTGAATAAGTATTTTCGGTTCATTGTGGTTTTTGTGTTATATTTATTTTAATACTTCCATAAACATTGTCTTTTTTTCATAAATTTCCCAATTAATGCTCAGGTAATGATATGAATACTCATTACATTACCTTCATTAAAAAAGTAAATCATAATTAGTCTGGAATGTCTCCAGCTTCTTTATAAACAAATATTTAAGTGACTGAAAAAATTTGTATTTATTTTTAATGAGTGACTTTACTTTTAAATGAACAGTCAAATTATTTCAAGACTTTTTGTTGCCTTAATTAATTTCAAGTAATTTTCCAACTTTTTTTTATTTTTATAATTATTTAAAAAATCCTAACAAACTCTATAGAGCATTTCACCAGCTCCTAAGCCCAGCTTAGCTATTTGTTTTAGCTTAAATCTTGTATTTGCTTGGCCCATAGCTGGCGGCGTATTTTACTCGACACTCGGGGAATTTTCGGTGTGTTGTTGGCTTTTCGCTGGCGAGTATTATTTCTTCTAAGACAACGCATCGGCAGCTAAAGCTCATTTATCAAAACGCCGATTGATGGCTTAGGCTAAGCGCTTGAATTTGTATTTATTTTTTGTTTATTTTTGCACTCACTTTTTGAATGGCCCAGCGGTGAATCACAGGTGTGTTGTGAGTCAACCGATGGCAAAGTGCGATTCATCAGTAGTTAGTTACATGCTCACCTGCTTGGGAAATCTTTAAGAAAATTAAGGAAAATGTTCCAAATGCATAATTAACCCATGGCGGCAGCATCCCTTAGAAGTCGCTGGAGATCAGCGGGAAAAAAAGGTCATTGCTATCTGGGGCTGGTCCTAAACGCTATTATTAAAGGTCACAAATCAATGAAGACTTTATCGAAGGGACAACCAAATGGACAGGGGATTGGAGTGGGACTGGAAACTCTAACTGCGACAGCGACTCATTACAACAAATCTGGGATCTGGTGATTACAATAATAAAAAAAAAGCCGCGCGCTTGGGAAGCTGTAAGGCAGAGGGATAGAAAAAACACGACACCGAAACTAAAATTTATTGACAATTCGGCTGGAGAACATAATGGGTACAAAGCAGGGGAAAAAAGTGTCCAGCTGGGGAGAAAGCCGGGCAGGAAAGGAAAAGAAAGATGGCCAGAAAGAAAGTCAGAGTTGAGCCGAGCCGAGCAAGTGCAGCCAACAGATTCGTTAGGCTAACACGACTAAGAAAAAAAAGGGCAGACCATAAATTTTCGGAGATCTCTTGGGGTCTCGCCGGAGAGTTCCCATTCCCATATCCCCATTCCCTGTCCAAAACTCAGGATCGCCTTGCATCAAACGGATCGTTAGACGCCGCCGTCGTCGACTCGATCGATATTGCCTTCGGGTGCCAGACACAGACACAGTCTTAGACCGAAATTGAGGCCCAATAATTATGCAAATTTCCTGGTTTAACGCAGCCCAGGATTATCCATCCCGTCGATCGCATAGAAGCTGTGCCGGAACTAACTCGATTTGCATATCGTTGCTCCGGCACTCGAGCAACACGCGTCGTCGTCGACGCTTCGACGGGACCAAGGACCTTCATAATTTAAATAATTGTGCCACTTGCTGGCTTCCTTTCTGCTTAGAGATTTTTTTCGTAGCTTGAGGAATACCCAGGATTAAAGTGGGTATATTTGGGATTTGTATCAACCTTATTGAATATAAAAATATTGATTTTGTACTGAGAATCAATAAGGATCTTAAAAAATATTACTATAAAAACAGAAACGCCTTTTTTAAGTCTTAGATGTTAATATTATTTAATAAAGGATTATATTATATTTTATAAAAAAAAAATGTAAAATAACGATTTTCCATAAAAGAATTAACATAAATATTTCTGGAGAAATTTTAATAATTTTATTATAATGTAAACATTATTTTTAGCGACTTTAAAATAAGTATTTGTTCTTGTTATATCTATAATTATTATATATAGTAAAATATTTAAGACTTTCAGTTGTTTCCAAATGAATATACATTTTTTATAAGGTTTTTTAAAATTTAGAAAAGTATTTAAAATCTATAAAGGATACCTACGCAAATCCTTTTGATGTAGGTTAAGTTTGCATTAGCATTCCCCAGGTATCTCTTAGTCGAGAAATTCCTTCAAATCTCTAATTTTTTGCTTGTTTTTTCGTATTTATATATATTTTTCCCTGTGGCACGGCATTTGGCATAATTATGTAGGTCAAAAATTGTTTATTGACACGCAAGGCAGCCGAAAACAACAAAGAAATTTGCATAATTTTACGCTGCTGCCGCTGCAGTCGCCCTTTGCCCCTCCTCTGGCTTCCCAACAGCTGTTAATTATAGTGCCGGCCAAAGGGGGTGGTAGTGGTCTGTTCAGTGGGTGGGGGGTGGCTGAGGTCAAGTGGCGTACAAAAATATTTAAAAGGGTTCCTTGGCAAGGGTTAGAGAGCGCACGGTGGCCACATTTTTTTGCACCTGCTGTTCGGGAATTGAGACATAAAAGAAAATTGCGGAAAAAAAACGAGAGAATTTTTGGGGAAAAACAATTTTTAGGAGCGGGTAAAAAAATGTGAAAATATTGTTAGAGAAAATGTGTCAGCCTAACATGTTCGGCTCTTAATTTATGCGTTTTAATTAAGTTTTTCTGTTGGATTTTTCCAACTGATCTCCGCACCCTTTTTTTGTTTTTATCAAGCTCTAGTGACTGAGTTTTCCATGTTTCATGTTCAGGTTCTCTGATATTATTATTTTTGCGCACAATTCGAGCAGCCGGCGGAACGGGTCAAACTTGTTTCGAAAACAGAAACCGTATTTTCCATGGACCCCGAGATTCAGTCCGAGGAATGCCCCCAGAGGCACTGACAGTGGGAAAAAGTTGTACCGGGTGTAAATTAGATTAATTTATAAGTCGACTGGCGATGCTGACAGTCGGAGACGTAGATGCAGGGAGACACCTGCCCCCCCAGGAAGAGGCTGAGAAATAAAGGATATATACCCTGACTTCCGTTCTGGGCGCGACGGTGGTCTCCTCCAGAATCGTGATAAACATCTAAGCCGTGACGCAATCGTATATCCTCATGCTGTCTTTTGTGTCAATACCTAAACGGATTACACTGGGAAAATAGTTTACTTCTAAAAGGAAATGGATTTTCTTACAGAAAATATTTTATTTCAATAAGAGATTCCTGGTTCTGCCTAAAGAGATTTATTTTTAAAGTTATTTTTCAATAATATATTCATTGACCCTGTCAGGAAATGTCGCAGATAATTCTTTATCTTTGCATCCATTTCTCCTGTCACATTTATAATGATTTTTCCTCTCGAATTTTTTTTCCAAGTGCAGTGAAAAACTAAAATGTCCCGAATGTCAAACTCCTGACAAGAGCCAACATGGAACACCGAACAGCAGCCGTCTGTCAGTGTGTTGCGTTGTCTGGACTTGTTGGTGTCATAAATCGTTATCGACCACGAACATCAGGTGGCACTCGGGGCGCACTCATTTCCACGAGCGAGCGAACCACCCGAACCCACTACTGCCTGCTGCTGCTGCTGTTGCATTTTCCTGGCCATAATCCGTGGGACAGGGGATTGTCGTAAATTAACGCTGGCAAAACAATGCCAGGATCTATCGGGGGTGTGAGTTCGGTGTGTGTGTTTGGTTGCAACATTAGCGTCAGCCTGCGCCACTCGAAGCCAAAACATGCAAAACAGGAGACACCGAAAACAAAGGCTCTGCAGTTTATGGCTCTGGATTAGATTACAGCGCGGCGGCGTATGAAGAGGCTCAAGTCCCCCATAATTAGCCATGGTCTAGCGGAAAAACTTTTTATACCAAGTGTTGGCCACGCGGAAAAAAAGTCTACCGATGTTTGAGTGTCATTACGACAAGTTCAGGCGGGGAAAATAGTTGTATTTTAGGTTTTAAAGGTATGTACAAATTTTAGAATATATATTTATGTTTTATAAAATGTTCAAAAAATTTTTAAGATATTGTTTTTTATTGAGGATACAGCGTTAAAGGTAAATCAGTCTTGAGAAATGTGGGAACAATTTAGGGAAGTGGTTTAATATTCTTAGAAATTTTTGACAATTTTGTTGATATTTATATTTATTCAGAATACTGCTCAAGTTATCAAAACTTAAATTATTTTGATTGGAAATAATATAGAAATAGTTTCTTAATCTATATCTAACTGGAAAGTAAGGAATCGTTTTCGGAATCATTCTAAAAATAAAAAATAAAATTAGTTACAATTTTGAAATAATTTAAAGGTACAGTCCAAGGTTCAATTTCTGAAAATATTAAATAATAATAATTATTATTTAATCCATTTAATTCTTTAAAATTTACAGAGCCCCGGAAATGTTAGCAAATTTGTAAGAACTTCACCAGAGTTTTCCTCTGAACCCATGTACATTTCTTTTCTTTTCTATATTCTTTTTATCAAAAGAATAGCTTTATTTTCCACTCTTACATTCTTTTCTAAAAAAACCCGCATTTAACCACCGGCAAAACATCCATCAAATAGCAAAACTCGTGTCAGACTTGTGTTTCAACGCGCTTTCCCCGCCGCAGCAGCCGCCGAAAACAGCAGAAACAGCTGTAAATGACATTCGGACAAAATCAAACATTTTAATACGCTTCAAAGTTGTGGAAATGAAAAGCAAGAGAAAGGCGAACAGCAAAAAAAAAGAAGGGAAAATGTCAAAAAAGTACGTCGCAGGAAAAGCTGGCGGGGAAAACTCAATCAAAAGGCAACATGGCCGAAACTCGCATAATGTGTGCTGCTTCGACGGTAGCAACGCGTGTGTCCTGCCACATCGTCTGGGGGTCAGAAGCGTCGACGTCCTGTGTCCCTGTCTGGAAACATTGAATACGCATTACAAGACCGCGGACCGCAAAAGCAAAACCAATACCGCGTTACCACATGTCAGCGGCGGTGGCCCCCGGTTCGGGGCATATGGGAATACGCTGGGAACACACACACACTGAATGTGCAACACATGTTGTGTTGGTGTTGCCAATGTTGCTGTCGGCGGTGTTGCTGTCTGATTTTGGCCCCCCCGCTTGATTGGTTGAAAATGTCGAAGGAGAGTTGGCCGACACAGGACACCCCCTTTGGCCTGTCAGAACTTTTGTTTTGCCATAATTTCTGGCCCTGTCATTGCAGAGTTTTGATTTGTGGGGTTATAATGGGGCAAAAGAGATGGATTTTCCCCTTGATCAAGGGGCATACATTATGCTTTTTGACGTAAATAATATATAAAATCAATTTTAAGGTATTAAAGTTTAATAAATAAATTTTGAAACTTTCTCAATTCCTTTAATTTCTTCGTGAAATCACTTTAATAACAATTTCAAGTGTCTCTAAAAAAAGTAACTCCAAATCCAAGATGACATTGAGTGAAAGGAGAAAGGAGTTGCCTCTATAGTTAGCCCCAAAAAAATTGAAACCCGCCAGCTTGTCTACACATGTCCCAACATTTCTTAGCATTTACCCAAGCTCTCCGCTTTTCCAAGACATTCTCCTGCTGGACAGCGAGAATTCCATGAATTCTTGGACACACAAGCAAGCTCTCCGGCTTTGGGGCAAGTAGTGGGCCAGGTCCATTAGCGGGCCAACGAGGGATTTTCGAGCGCACTAATCTTCACACCTTTCGATACAAAAGGAACCAAGGAACATCGACATCGAACCGGGGGGCTGACTTAGCTCGAATTGGCGGACAAACGTGAGCTGGATAGCTTCCGAAGAAATGCACTGAAGGCTGATCGAAGAGGAATATATTGGCCCAAGCAATTAGTGTCCACAGAGTCCCAAAGAGTTGGCCAGAATTTTTTGGTGCAAGTGCAATGTGTGCCAAGCGGTTAATGAACAATTTCATGGAAATATTGTCACACTTTTGTTGGCGTTGGATTCCTCAGTTGTCAGCCCTCCTCCACTCCCCTCTTCAGCCCGAGTCTTGGTCTCGGTCCACTCACTTGGCCCATGCTTGCCTAATTGATTTATTGATGTTTACATGTGCCTGCTGCCTGCCTGACTGACTGCCAGGCGAGTGCACCGGCAGCAGCAGCAGCAGCCTCTCGGAGCTCTCGGACTTGGTCCGGTCGGACTTACAACATTGCCCACAATTTGCTCTAAACGCTCGTCGAGAGCATTGACAATTGTTTGGGCCATGTTTGTCATCATCATCGACTTGGTCGGTTTTTACACTTGAAGAAAATCGAGAGAGGGGATTTAAAAGGATTTATTTTGAAATTATAAATTGTATCTAGAAAAGGAAATTCTAGAAAATCTAGAAATTTACTTAAAATTTCCAACTGATTCTAGCAGAATTTCAATAAGAACTATCGTCTTTCTAGAAAAGCTGTATTAATTGAAATATTTAATATCTCTATCTGGTATATCCTTTTTAATATAAAATATTTAGATATTTTGTCAATCAAATTTCCTTAAGAACTAATCCCTTATTTCGTTTAGTGCCCACCTGATGTTGCCTGTTGTGCTGTCCGGGACCAAAACATCTTCGAGTCTGGCCGGGCTAGACTCTTTGGTAGCCAAAGTTTAGACAGACCAAACAATTCGTCAAACCCCAAAGACGGACGGAGCAAGTAATTGTTGACCTTTTACGTCGTCGCAGCAGTGCTGGCCACGTTTGAGTTTGCTATGAGTTTGGCTTTGGTTGGGCCTGGGTCTCTTCTCTCCCTAGTGAGTGTTGTTGTTACTACTACTACTGCTGCTGTCGTCATGTTTTTATTACTATTTACCCGCCCTGGCCAGAGGCCTCTTCTGGATGTGTGTGTCTCTTATTTGCTCTTCATAAATAGCATGAAATCTTTGGCGCTGCACGTCGAGAGATGCCTGAAAGTCTAACACGACAATTTCCAGTCTCCCGTAACCGAAAACCCCAACAACCGACATCGTTTTCGATTTTCATTGGAATTTTTCAGCGGGCGAGGGGAGCTGCTCTCCACTGGAGATTTCACAGTTTTTTGGCTTTGTTTGATTTGTCAAAATGTTAAATGGATAGATCCCCGAGGAAGATCCATCCAGCTGTCGCTGGAAATTGGTCAGAGCGCGTCGGGCCAAGTGGCAAAATGAAAGTGGTTTAGGCCTGTTTATGGAGCCGGGCTTGAGGTTTACACTTTTACACTTCATGGAGATGGAAAACGTAAGGTCCTTTTTTAGAGGTTGAACTTTTTTGTATATTTTAAAATATGATAAAGGTACGAAAGTTGTGTGGAAATATTTAAAATTTAATTTAGAAAATATCTAAAATTATTGTAAAGGTACATAAGATATCTGGAAATATTTAAAACTTCATTTAGAATTTAGTAAAGAAATATTTAATAATTCCTAAGAATTTAAGGCATTATTTCCTTCACCTTTCCCAGCTCATTGGTAATTCCCACACCATTTAAACACTTGTGTGTACTTCCAATATATAACATATTCCCATAATATCTTTCAATAATTTCTGTGCTGTTATGATTTGTTACAGCCGTCGAGTGTGTGTGTTGTTTGCTGTTTGTTGTGCGGCTGCATTTTGCAAAAACCACTTTGATCACCAGGTGCGCACCGAAGTTGTTCTGGTTCTCCTTGTTGTTAACTTTAATGTTTTTTTTTTTTTGCTGCTGCCTTTGCCGCTGCTGGCTGCGATTAGGCCAAAAGCGAAATATGTTTAGAACCTTGTTAAATGTCACCATTTCGGTATGCGACCTGAAATTGATAAATCGCCCAAGTGCGTGTCGGCTAATTTCTGTGCGATATCTTGGCGATTTCCAATTGCCGTCCTTGGTCCAAAACAGCCAACTGGTTTCTCCTCTTAATCAGATCCAAAACCGGAGCACTAAATCCTCTAGTTCTAGCTTTGCTGCAATTTCTCTGTTTTGACAAAATGTTATTAATTGAATGGCCGCAGACAATGCTCACTCAATTTGGCGAGATTTCTCGAACCTCAAGTGCTAATAATTGGCAACAAAAACCGGAGACAATGGGGCCAAAACCAAAAGGAGATGGCTATCAGTAAAGGAAGGTAGGAAGAAAATTCTACAGAGAGAAAAAAGGGGGGAAACTATAAAAATAAGGGAAGGGAAATAAATAAAACCATTTAGGTAATAAGTCTTTGGGTTATTGGGCTTATAAACTCTTTCTCCTTGTATGAATTTCTTAATTTAAATACTTGCAACTTTAGTTTTCTATTTCCACCTTGTCTGATCTGTTATTACCTTTCTACATTTGTAATATTCTCAGTGTAGACCCAAAAAAACCCAAGAAACCCAACTGAAACTGATAACCAAAAGAGCCCAAGAGCGGTCAAAAAAGAAGCCTCGACGCACCTTGACTTGGCCGGGCCACAAAATAATTTGTGTACCTGTGCAGCAGCGGACACAAAAGGTGTTTGGTGTCTGTGTCTCGGGGAAAAAGGAAATAATAAAAGAGAGAAAAATGCAGAAGGAGCCACGATCGCGTTCAACTGAGTGGATAAATGCCATAAAAATTGTTCCAGGCACACGGTAATTAGTTGTTGTCCTGGCCGAAACGATCGAGACAAGGACCCTCGGTCGCCACGGCAAGGTGTTTTACCACAGCCCCGGGGTCCTCTGGAAACTGGAACCCTACATACAACCTCTTTATAGTTTGGTTCATTGTCTCATTGGCCTTTTGGCCATGTCATGGTAGTCAGCGGCTTGCATTCGCGGCTATAATTCATTAACGCTTCGCTGGACCTGCTTGGTAGAAAGTATGCCACTTTTTCCCCTAAGTCCTGGCTACCTTTTTACCTTATCGCAGGAGAGGAGAGGGTGAGGAGCAGCAGCTGCCAAGTGCCGGCTAAAAGGTGGATCTCTGACCGCAGGTTCAAGGCTGAACTAGGCCACTTATCCCCTAAGGTTTAAGTGTGCCACCTGAGGCTGAGTCAGGGGTTTGCTAGGGAAAATGCTTAAAGAATTTATAAATTAATATAGGAAAATAACAATTTTATTTGTTATAAATTAATATAACTCCAAAAGATACCTTACATCTTTACTTAATGTGCCACCAACCCACCCAACAACCAAAACTATGCAAAACTGTGGCAGCCAACTTTTCCTCTGGTCCGGAAAAGGCAAACTCCCCAAGTTTGGTTGCACAAATGGCCATAGCCCTCTCCCTCTCTCTCCTCGTGTGTCTGTTTCTCTTTCGCTCTTGGGTGGCCGCAGCCTTGCAACATCGCCAGTTGGCCAAATGCTAATGTATGCAACACCCGCTGCCGCTGCCGACTGACGGCGACCTTGAAAAATTATGCAAAATCGATGTAAAGTAAAGTAACGAAAAAAAAAAGAAAATAAACCAAACTCACACTCGCACAAACAAACAAAATGCGAAAATAAGTTCAGCAGCAGGAGAAAAAAAAATGTAAATGTGGCACCGACAGTACAAGGGGAGGCATCAACTGACTGGATTTTTTGATACCCTAGACAAGGGGGTATTTTAGTTTGTTTGGGGATTTGTAATGCTTTAAAGGAGGCTTAATTATAAATAATATATAAATTATATAAACTATTCATAATAATAATAATTATATTTCTTATAGAAACTTATAAGGCTTAATAATATTTTAAGATGCATTTTCTTGAGGTCATGAAATTGTCTTTATTTTAGCTTTAGTTTTTCAAGAAATCCGATAGAGAAAGGACTAAGGAGTTCAAAGAACAAATTACAATTTTTAAATTGCTAATTTTATAGTATGTATATTATTAACCCTTTTTAAACCCTAAAAATATTTCTCTAAAGGGTATTCCCCGTCTCATCCCATCTTGTCTTTAACATTCGCAATTTTTTGTACCTTCCCCCCACCCTTTTGCTGTTGCTATTGTTATTGTATTTTTATGTAAAAAAATTGGCGCAAATGAGCCAGACAATGTCGGTGCTCATGCGCGGTCTCCATTTCGGGGGCGGTACGCGCCGCAGCGGGGGCGTGGCTGGTGAAAAGTTAAGCGTTCGCTGAACTTTTGCCTGCCAGCTGAGAACTGAGAGCTGATTTGCATACGATTTTGTCTGCTGAGAGAACTTCATTTTCGTTTGGGTTTCGTTTTTCAGCAAGAAGCGGAAGTTGCCGCTGCCGTCGTCACATTATGGTTTGTTTGCCATTTCCGTTTGGCATTTGCATGCGCTTTGCTTGCCAAAAAATAAAAAGAGGGGGAAAAAAAAAAATGAGAGCAATCCTTCGGCCCACCCTGTTGATTTTCGGGCTCCTTGCCTCTCGTCCTTGTGCAATTTAAATAATTTTACATAATTTTTGGAAATTGACTTATGGATTTCTCGGCGCTCTTCATTTTTTTATGGCCGCCACTTGTTGAGCATTTTTTTTGGCAGCCGAAAAACTTGCTGTAGGTCATGTCTGAGGAAAAATTATGCAAAAATTATTTTCCACAAAGTGTTTTTATTTATTTTTTGTGCCGCCGCTGCCTGCCGCTCTGTGTTGCTTGTGCATAAATTTTCCCTTAAAGTTTTCGCACAACATGATAAATGAGACTTTAAGTTGTTTGACAACCACCCCCTCCTCTGCCCCAACCCATTTGCCTCTGATTTCTTTTGTCTAACTTGTTAAATGTTGTTTGCTTTGGTTTTTTCTTTACTTTTTTTTATATTTTTTTTTTGGTTGCCTTATCACAGCTTTTGAGAGTTGTTTTTGAGTTTGTTGGTTTTTATTTTTTGCGTTGATAAGTTTTGGGGAAAAGAAGAGTCTGGGTTTATGAGAGGGCGTGCAGTAGTTGCAGGCCCATAAAAGACCGAAAAACTCAACGGGGCCAACAATTGAAGACTTACATAATTTATGACTTCCCCCCTGCGTGCTCGCTTCCCCCTGGCAACAAAAAAACAGAAAAAAAAAAATAGGTAGAAAAAAAATACAATAAATAAATTGAGGATCGCTGTGACAACTACGTTCGCCGGCTTGCCAAACACGTAGCTCCGGTCCCGTCCCGTTCGGGCCGTTCAGGCCAAACAAAGTCCAAGTTGGGAACGTTTTAATTTCTTACACTTGGCAGCAGCAGCAACAGCAGCAGCGGCAGGAGAGACGCGCGTGCGTTGCGATCCATCAACGTGCGCGGGCGTCGCCGTCGTATGACCATAGTGATAAGGTCCGCGCTCCGTAACAGAGACAGAACGGCTATATAGGAGGTACTAAATGTGCACAGGGAAAAATTCTAAAAATGATTACGTGAAAAATATATATTTGAAAATTTTTGTTAATAAGTTCTTCCATTTTATAAGGCCTTCACTTGAGTAATTGCATGAAAATTGTCTAGGAGGCAGTTAACCCATTTATATGGGATATTTCTTGAAGGAGAGGAAACTCTCCTCTTTAGTAACCATTGCTAGATGGAAATATTATTTTTATTATTATTTTTTTTTACGCATTTTAAACTCTTAACTAGAATTATTATATAGTTCCAAGGACTATCTGGATATTCTAATTATTCTTTTATATAAAAAAAAAAGAGTGCCAGTTGATGATTTTCTTATTCTAAAAACCTCCTGTAAATATGATTTTTGTATATGAAGTAAAATATAAAAAATTTATTTAACAATTTTTTTAAGGAATGCTATTTGCTTATATTCTTTCTAGAAAAAAAATTGTGAGATTTGTATGTTGTCCCTTTGTAAAATATGAGATTTAATGTGCTCCCAGCTAAGGATTTTTATTCTCTCGTAAATATTCCTTTAACACGTTATTAAAATTGTAAATAATATTGTTTGTTACCCCATTTTTTCTCTCCGTGCCTCGGTTTGTCTCCTCCAGCTCCCTTATGGCTAGCTTGTCTCTGGCATTAACCGGAAGCCTGCGCCAAACGTGATCAACGGTTTGGTTTGCGGCTGTACAGCGAGTGAGCTGCTGCTGCTGCTGCTCCTGCCCCCGCCTCCACAACACCACCAGTACCCTGTCACCAACTCCCCCTTTGGAACCTTCACTAACCCCCTCCAACTTCACCTCCTCCTCCTCCTCCTCCTACGCCTCTGAATGGCCATTCATTCGTGCGTTGCCGCTTTTGCCGCTGTTGTAACACTGGGAAAAAATTTTTAATTTGAAAATAATAATAATTAAATAATTTAAAATATTTTATAATTATTTTTGAATATTTTAAAATATTCTAAGTTATTTTTAAATATTATAAAATATTTATTTTACAAGTAAAATAGGAAAAAATATATAAACTTAAGTCTGAGATATATTTTAAAGCTAAATTCTTGATTTTTGGCAATTAAATTTTTTCAAGTGCATGACTTCCACTGCCGCTGGTGATGATTCCACCGCCGTTGTCACCGATGAGCGCTGATACGTAAAATGAAGACAGGGAAAAGAACGGGGGGAAGGCGGACAGAAATCCAGAGACTACGACTGAAACTGCGATTCCGACTGCGACTGCGACTGAGTCCGTCCATGTCATACGTTTGAATGAAAAACGTGCGTGCCGCCACAGAAGGAACGTTGACTTTGGAACGTTGGCGTTGGAGAAAAAAACGGAAAAAAAGGGAGTTACTTGGCGAGGTATGGTCATGGCATTATTCCCCGCTCATTTCTCAACATATTTAGTGCCACTCAATACAATTCGTCTCGTCTTCAGTCCCCCACAAAAAAAAAAAAAAAAAGAGACAGAAGCGGCAGCAGATTATAAGCAAAATGCAATACACAATGCTGAATTGTTGGATGGATGGTTGGGATTCATAAAAAAAGAAAGAATACGAAAGACGCGTTGGTGTTTTAATTTTACGTGTTGCCCAAGAAGATTTCTTTCCTCTTGCTAAAACGTAAAAAATGGGAAAAACCGAGGGGACAACGCAAAATAGTGGAGAACTTGTAAAGATGAGTGAGCTGCGTACGTGCGTAAGTCAGAGTTAAGTCAGGAAAAGTCGGTAGTTGGGGCTCTCCGGATAAAGATAGATCGGTGGCAGGGCTTTGAGCCAGGGTTTTGAGGCTGAAAATAAACCTAATGCTTCATTACATTTATAAATTGAATATTTTTTGCTAGATTTAAACAAGAGTTTTCACCCATCATTTAACATAAGGATATTTTTTTTTGCTTAAATTTATATTTCTTCATATTTACATTTATATTTTTAGCTTGTAAAAATTATTTAAAAAAATCTAAAATTATTTTTGTTAGATTTATGCCAAAAATTCTTAATTTGTTGTCTATTTTCCTACTTTATTTTATCTAAAGAAATTTTTTCTTTTTTAAATATATATTTTACCCTAACAAAAATCCTAGTTTTCTTTTACTTTTTAGCAACTAAAAAATTTCAAATATTTTGTTATAAATATATTTTAACACAATAGCTTTTATAACTCCCATATTTTCCTTTAAATTTAACTTTAATTTAAATTTCCTTCTTCTCTGCGCGCCTGGACATATGCAACGTTAATTTTTCGCACTCGATTGTCCAACTCATTCGCACACACTCATGCAGTTATACACTCATACACACTCGCCTTTGGGCTAAATGTTTTATGCCCTGTTGATGGCTGTCGAGTATTTAAACTTAACCGCACCGAAAACCTCAAGAATCACAGCCCCGAAAAGCCGCACGAAATAAAGAGTAACCCCCAGCACATACACACACACACATGTGTCCACAGTCAATTAAATTTATATAAGTGTGTGTCCATGTGGCAGCCATATAATCAGTGTGCGTAAGGATGGGTGTGTACTATAGCAGGCAAGATAATAATAACTTTTAGGGGTTTAAAATAAAAAAAAAAATATTATTTTTAAGTAATTTTAATAATTTTTGTTAGGATTTCAGTGAATTTATGCAAATATAATTAAATATTCTTTGCTTAAAAATTTTTAAAATATTTGTACGCTTGTATTTTAATTAATTCCTTTAATTTTAATATAATCTCCCTTCGAAATAGAACTTAAAATATTATTATAAAGTTAAAAACTTATTTCAAATTCTTAAAAAAAATATTTCTCTTATTATTTCGAACCCCATTGTCTATGTATATATATGCAAAAATGGCAAACGGTCTGTTAAGCACACATGTGAGTGCCACGCCCCCCTTTTACGCCACCGAGTAAAAGCCGCCCCCAGTCAACAATCAGCAACTGGCAACAATTTGAAAGATACGAAGCGTAACGGCAAACGGGGTCCTTTTTGCGGCGAGGGGGATCCTGGCAAACCGGGGATACCAGAAGCAGAAACAGAACCAAAAACCAAAAACCAGAGAAACCTGCCCATGTTTGAGTTGCGTCTGCAGTTTTATCAACGCAACGACATCAACTTAAAAGCACTCAGGGGGCGCAGAAAAGGGTTAAGGGTGGCTCAGAAAAAGGGAGAGGACCAAAAACCAGACGACAATCAACGCAGTTTATTTATGGAAAAATAAAATGAAATAAAATGACGATGATGAGCAACAAGAACAGCCATCGCCTCGGCGTTATCACAAGGGTTAAGGGTTGTGCTCTGTTCCACAAATTAATTTCTGGCAACACTTGAAATTAAAATTAAAAATTCCCAAACTCCCAACTCCAACTTCCCGCCGCCTCCAACCCAAAAACAGTCATTAAGCTCGATTCAGATGTTGATAAATATTACGCCGATAAGAGTGTGGCAAATTATTAATTTTAATGGGTCTAGAAAAGAAGATATTGGGTTGGAATTTTGTTGGGAATGGAATTAGAGTAATTTTTGTGGGGTTGTGTATGGGTTTTTAAATATTTAAAGGGTTTTCTGGGTTTATATTGGTTTGAATAAAAAGTTGTTAATGTTAATTAGAATATATTTAAATGGGAAATAAAGTGTATGTTCTCCACAGAGTTCTCCCTTTATTTTGTATATTAAAAGTACTATCTACAAGCCTCTTAATATGAAATATATAATAATGAATATAAATAAAGATTTAGCTGTGAACTATAAATGAAAAAGATATTTATTTAATTATTTGAAATTTAAAAAAATTAAAGAACTCTCTTTTCTATATATGTATTTGTACATTGTATATACATTATAAATATTTTTCTTAAGCTTCTCTAAAATCTAGTAAATTATTTTTTTTTTTTATTAAATACATAACATAATTCTTTGCCTTTTTAAAATCTTAAAATACCTTCTCATGCTCATTAAGCCCATTCAAGATTTTCTTAAAAATATTCCTCCCATGACACATTGGCAAACTATTTGTTTTAATGGCACTTGAAAAAATAAAACTATCCCGAGAGTTTGCTGTGAGCGTCATTAGAGCAATTAGCGCAGCTTTGTCTATCGTCGCAGGGCCCTGACTAATGGCTTATGATGGGTTCCTAACTATCCAGAACTCACTCAGAAATGGCTCTCCATATTGTGGACCAGAAAGTCAGTCCACAAAACAACAAAATGTAATAATAATAAAGGCGGCCACATAAATTACCCCGACAAGTGGAGATATTCAGAGTTAGCCAAGCGAAACCCGCTGATGGTAGCCGCCTGATGATGTCTTATCAAACCGAGGTAACTTTCCGACTTCCTAGCCATGACATTTTCCGTGTGTCGTCTGACTGTGTCGTTGGTCCGCGTGTTCCTGCCGCCTTTTGCGGTTCAATAAACCATAAAAGGGCTCATTAATTATGCGCATATCGCGCCTACAGGGGCGGAAAATGTGTCACTCTATGCTCCGGTGTAGAAATGAAACTCTTCGTATGGTGTCTGCCTAGTTACAAGGCGGTTAAAGATCACTCTAAGAGGGTATATGGGTTTTTTCAAGTGTTTACTTGGTGAAAATTACGAAAGAAACAATTTGGGTAACTTAAATAGGGCTCACAAATTATATAAAAATTGGTAGATATTTATTTGGAATATTATCCCAAAATATATAATATAAAAACTGTAGAAAATCAAGGTACAAATATTTTAGAAATAGCTAGAAATTTATTTACAAATGTCTTAAATAGTAAATTACATAAAAACAGGAACCACTCTTAAAGAACAATTTTTTACAAATTATGATGACCATATTTTACTTTATTTCTACAATTTTGAATAACAAAATAATATATATTTCTGGGTATTTTAATCACCTTTAAATGCTTTAAATTAACTTAAATAAATATTTTTCCCAAGCTCAAATGCCACAAGAGCATTACAAATTCGCCTAGAACCTCGTCTAGAACCACCTTTTTGACTCTTTTTTCTCCTTAAGCTTGTTATCAACCCCCCAATGCCTTTGCTCTAGTGAAACCATCCACATGTCAGCGGTTGGCAATTAATTAAAACAAAAAAAGAGTAAAAAAACGAATTCAGCGGGCCCGAAATGCTTGACATACTTTTGACATGCCCAGCCGAAATAAATTTGATACTCGTACATGAAAAAAAAAAAGAATATTTAGAGAAAAACTGGGCCTAGAGTTAGGTGTTGCCAGCTGAGAGCGACCTTTGGCTGATTTTTGCTGTTCGCAGTTAGTTGCATTTGGCATGCAACAGTTTTGCATTAAACGCAGAAATAATAATTAATTTAATTGACAGCTTTCGGGGCTGGGCTCCAGACTTCGACAGCCCAACAGCAGACATTGTTGACTGGCTGACTGACTGACTGAATGCCACGCAGGAAAAGCTAAGGCTAAAGCCAGAGCTGAAGCTATATACGAGATCGCGGCAAAACACACCTCGAAATGTGTCAAAAAGGCAAAACTTCAAAGCAGCCAGCCAGCCAACACACACACAATGGCACCCAAAAAACAAGCCAATAAAATAAGAATCAAGCCGGGCTTGCAAAAATTTTTTTGTATTTTATTGCGTGGACTGATTACAGCCTCAGCAGGCACCAAAGAAAAATCAGGGCGAGCTTCATGAATGGATCCGCCGTCATGATGAAGATCATTACAACTTCTTTGCCGTCTGGCATTCATTCACAAAAAAAAATATAAAGAAATTGCTAAGAAGAAACCATCAGGCTCCCGGCAGGAGAGTCGTTTCTCTGCACGGCGAAAAAATAAGATTATATAGGGAAATATGTAGATAATTTATAATGATTTTATCAGAGTTTAAAATAATATTAATTGCAATTATTATTGCTCTAAAAAACGTATATTTTTAAGGGGAAAACCTGAATAAAATTGTTTAAAATATTTAAGGTAGGAAAGCCTTTCTTTATCATTAATATTTTTTACTTTTTAGGCTGTAAACAGGTACTTTCTATTAATTTTTAAAAGCTAAAATATTGATTTATGTTTTGCTAATTATTTTATCATGTTTACCTATCCTTTTCATATACTAAAATGTAAATAAAATCCCCAATTAGTCTTCACTTTTATTTCCAGTGTCTAAAACAGCCCACGAGCCTTTCGGCTCAGCCTTAGCGGATATCATTAAGCCAGGCTTTTGTTTTGTTTACTTTATTTTTTCGACCAAAACGATCGCATTTCGTGGCCGTCGTCTGGTTTCATCTTCGTCTTCAAGTAGGCGCGACAATTGCAACAGTTTTTCTGTTCCCTTACGATTTTTTTCTTGAATGAAAAGTGAATTTCTGTGGCAGATCAAGAGGTGTGCACGCGCACTATAAGGATTGGCCGATCCGCTGATTGACATGATCATGATTTACACCTTTATGGGTGCGTACGGGAGACACCCACCTAAGCAAGGCAGTCGGACAGAGAAAGATAATGCTATGATGATCCCTGCTGCTAAGGCAATGCCCTCTAAAACACTAAACAGCAGATAAATAGGTCTGAAAACTAGAGTATTCTTCTTTTACAAAACCCCAAAATTTCTTTAAAAATTCCAATTCAAAATCTTTACTAACATTTTTTAGTTTTAGTGGATTTTCTGTTGATATTCCCTTCTTGTAGGCCAGTGTAATTGTAGGCCTCTGCTAATTGTTGCTGTGGCCATCAAAGCAACACCCGCACAGCGTTTTGTCTTTTTTTTTGCCGCTGTATCTGTATCTGGCAGATAGCAATCTGCGTGTGCCAACAACACGTCGTCGTCGTTAAATTACTACGCGACTTTTAACGCGCTAAGCACTTGGTTTTTTTCGGGATGTGGATCTCTGTGAGTATCTCTGGAGTCTGTTTGTTGGTCAGGAACTTGAGCTTGATCTCTGAGGCCGTGAGTCACTGGCGGGCGGCGAGTTCATGACCCCCAAGTACGCCGTGCTGTTTTTGTGTTTATTTGCCTTAATAAATCAAATGAAAAGTTAATCAACAAAGGAGGGCTTTTCTCTGGAAAGTTTTCGCTTAATTTTAATCCTTTCCGTATCAAATAAGAGCGCCGCAAATTTTCACCGCAAATAATCATAATGAATGAGGCTAAAAGCAGGGGTGAACTCTGATCTCCCACCTACCACCTTCTCCTTATACATCCTTAAACCTCGAACCCCGAACAGCATCCTCATCCTCAATCCTCGAGCCACTTGCAGTTTGAGTTCTGTGTCTGCTGTTTGATTTCTGAGTTGTGTTGCTGTTTTGTTCGCGCGCGGCAAAAGTCAACAACAGTTCGAAACGTCAACAAAACCTTTTAAATTATTATTTGCCTTTGTGCTTCATTGTTTAACTTGGCAGGCGGGGGCGTTGTCTACGAAAAACAGGGGTTGCTGCCTGCATAACCCTTCCTCTTTACTCAAGAGTGCCAGCTTTGATTTTTGAGCGTGAGAAAAACCAAAAAAAAAAAAATAGGGAAATATTACAAAATTATTTAAAATTATAAGTGCTTATTATTTGATTTATTAAATAAATATTATACATTAAAAAAATCTTCTTAACACTGAAAAATACTGTCTAAAATAGGGGTTCTTATTATATATTTCCTATTTGAGGGTTTTTCATTTAAATTTAAACTTCAACATGACTTTTCTTTGAGAATTCCTTATTTAAAAAATTTCTTTTAGTTACAGAAACTAAAAATAAACCTTTGTTTAATATTCTGTAAAAGTACGTTACAAAATCGCTTTGCGAAAAAAATTCCCATCCTTTTTGAAGATGATCATCTTTTGGTAAAAGTATCTGTCAATTAGAAACACCCCTTGGATCTCTTCGTTCACTTCCGATTTTTGCACATTCAAATTTCACATTAATTTGAATTTATTTTTTATGGCATGCAAAAAAAGGGTTTCAATCTTTTTACATAGTTGATTGCATCTTCAATAGACGATCAATATTGTCTTTTGTGCTTAGGACACGCACATCTTTCCCTGGGAAAGAAAAATCTCTTCAGTCCCAGTCCTGGGAAAATTAAATAGTATGCAAAAAGCAGGAAAGCAAAAAAGCCGAACCCTCGGGCGCACACAGATGTCATCCCATTAGACGCCGTCTAGCCCTATCTTCTTGCGATGCAAATTACCTTTACCTTTAGGAGGAAATACCAACCCTTCTTCTTCGCCCGGGGAAGATGCCACCAGAAACCCATTTGAATACTCATCTTCATCCTCCGTTTGCGCAAAAAAGGGGTTCCTTCATCTGCATAATTTTCACAATAGGCGATCGCGATCGGACAGCGAACAACCCTTAGAGATCGCACCCCTTTTTTTTTGTCGGTTTCAGGACAACACGTGTGCGTCCGTCCTGAAGAAGACGCTCGCTAGACAACCCAAGGAGGAGGAGGAGAAGACGGCTTGCCCGACCAAATATCAATTTTCCTCATTCTCATGCAAATCAAATGCCGCCTCAAATAAATAACACAAAATGTGACATCAAAGGCGAGATCGAGTTGAGATCGAGAGATCGTCCTCGGGGTCGCGATCTCGGGTTCCTTGGGTTCAGCGCTAATCTGTCTTAGGGGTTGTTCCTCCTCCTTCTGGTTGCTCTGTTTTGCCAGGCAACGTCAACAGTTTCGGAGCTCCGGAACTTGCTCCTTTTCGTTCTTAATGGACAACCCATTATTAGGAAACTCGCGTCTTTTTCGCAAACCCCTTTACGATTTTCTTAAATTTTTTTTGGCAAAGGTCTCGGTCTTTGGCCTTTTGTAATGCAAATTTTCCCTCCGGAAAGGAGTAGGCTCTCGCGGTATTGATCCTTAATTTATGCATAAATGCGTCACCTTTGACTGGTAGTTGGTAGTTGTCCTGGCAAAAAAAGGGTGCTGGGCTGGGACCTCCTTGCTAATTTTTAATTTATGCAAAACTCATTTCCCTCTACCTTTATCGCGATTATTGCGTAATTCGAGAAGGAAAGAAAAGTGAAAAGAAATTTTCCTTTTCGCTGCATGTCACAATTTTTCGCGTATGCAAATCCCATTGTGAACCTGCCCCGGCCGTCGAACTCCGGATGAATGTGTTGTTATTTCGGGCTCTGCCTTGGGTGCTCCGCCACATCATACACACACACAATCGTTTAGAAAATTTAATTTATTTCCCCTGTCGGGGCGAACGGAACTGGGAAACTGTACCATTGTAGCGAATTTTCTATTTTTCCCAAATTCTATTTTCGGCTGGCTTTTTTCAATTTTTCATTATTTTACCGGGGGGCAGTTTGAAACATTTTTTTTTTTTGCTACTATTTTGTGATAGGAGGGTATGCAAAAAAGGTTTAACCCATTCGAATTTCTTTAAGATTTTGAAGTCTTTGGATAATTTAAGAATAAAGGTTATAATTTAGGTTTTATGTGGCAGGATGTACTTGAAAGTAAAAGTTAAAGGGGGTATAGGTTTTTTTTAGGGATAAGAAATTGTTTGTTGAAACAAGCTTAAAGTAAATAAAAAAATTAATATTTGGGAAATAATTATCTGGAAAATATTTGGCAAATAATAAATAATTATTTGGAAAATATTTGGAAAATTACTATTCAATTATGTATTCTTAAATATTATTTTTATGTTTATGATTCTAAATATATTTTGCAATCTTAACGTATTTTTTTAAATTTTTAAGAAATTTTGTTTTCAAGCTTAAAATATGTTAATGTAAAATACACGTAGTTTTTAATAATATTTAATAATAAACATTTTTTTTTTTAAATTATTTAATTTATTAAAAATGTTTGTATGTATTATTAATAATTTTAATAGTTGTGATTACTACTTTATATATGTTATTAATTAATAGAAAAAACCTCTTCATATTTTCCTGATATTTCTATATGTCATAACCCTTATAATTTTTATACCCTTGCAGGGTATTATAATTTCAGTCAGAAGTTTGCAACGCAGTGAAGGAGACGTTTCCGACCCTATAAAGTATATATAAGGTTGTCAAAAAAGTCTTGCGGTATTTTAGGTAAGTATCTTTGCAAGCGTGTAGTTCTAGTTTTATTCGTCAAATCGGCTTACGCTAGACCTTTTTGGAAAGCTCTTTTCACGCGCTAACATTTGTTTGATTTGTGGTTGTTTGTTTTTAGTCGTTCATGAGTTATACCGTCGCAAACATGGAGCAAAATAAAGAGAAAATAGGGATATTTTACAGTACTACTACGATAAAGGCAAAAAAGAGTCTCATGCTGCCAATAAAATTTGTGCAGTTTATGGACCCGATACAGTTTTCATTTCCACCGCATAACGATGGTTTCAACGTTTTCGTTCTGGTGCAGAGGTGGTCAAAGATGCCGAAGGCCTGTCGTCGAAAATTGCGATAATATCGCTGAATTGATCGAAAGAGACCGGCTTGTAGCAGCCGTAGCATCGGCCAAGAGCTGGGCATGAGTCATCAAACCGTTATAAACCATTTGAAGAAGCTTGGATTCAAAAAGAAGCTCGATATATAGGTGCCACACGACTTGACGCAAAAAAACATTTTTGACCGTTTGGATGCATGCGAATAGCTTCTAATTCGCAACAAAATCGACCCTTTTTGAAGCGGATGGTGA